>JAQFZC010000701.1:0-42747 GCA_034695205.1 Dicyrtoma fusca | reverse complement strand
CTTCCTCACCCACAGTGACTGGTTGAGTCAGGTTGTATGGACCGAATGGTCAAATCGACCCAATGAATAATTTATTTTTTTATTTTTTACAATAAATGTTTGAATTTTGCTTGTATTTTAGGATGCTCTCAGCTCTTTCGGGGGCAGTGTGCAATTTAAATTGCTTGCCCGAAAAGCTAAATCCAGTAGTTAAGCCTCTAATGGAATCTCTGCGTAAGGAAGAAAATGAATTGTTTCAGCGGGCTTCGGCTCAACACTTGTGCCGTCTTATGCAAATCGTTCTAACTAGAAATCAGTGTCCCATTCCAAAAATAATCCAGAATTTAACTTCATTTTTATGTTCTGATGGAGATTTTACTCCAGCTATTGACGACATCGAAGGCATTCTATCTTTGTCGAACTTTAACACCGGCAGTGAGAGCTCGGGAAGTCCGTCGAAGAAAATGACCAAGGTTGAAGAACTTGCCGATTTTGAAGCAAAAAAGGGTGCACGAATTCAGCGACGTGGGGCGACTTTTGCTTTAACATTGGTTGTTAGCTTCTTTGGTACTGAAGTTCCCACCAAGGTTGCCAGATTATGGGAACTTACTTTTGGAGCACTAGAAGCATCACCAGGAGGTAATCAATTTTTATGTGTAATCTATCAGAACAACTACATGGTATCAAGTCAGTGTCAAGTCTTCTCGTTCTTTTTCTCAACTCAGATTTGCTGAAAATGCAAGTACCTAGGTAGTTATTTAAGTAAGCGGTATGTGCATATGTATGTCACAAGGTTGATTATGTTTTTACTGTTTCAAAACCGATGATTCAAACCTTGTTTCTTTAAAAGAAATAAGGCGAAAGAAAACAAGGTAGATCATGTCAAAGTTAATTATTGGGAATGTAATCTAAGGTTGGGTCAGAACTAGGTCGTACCATTAAAAACAAACAAATTACTTTCAAGCTGTTTATTTTACGGATTACTCAAGTTTTCTTGGGGAACTTTGATTCCCTTCCCCTTACGCTCAAGCTACTAATAATAATACGTCATCCATATCTATATATATATATATATATATTCTCAGAAAATACACATACCTAGGTAGTTCTAACGTAGATATAAAAAGCACATTGTATAAGTTTCTAATCATTACTTCCAGAAAATGAAAAGGACTATCTCAGAAAAGTGATCGATGCTCTTCAAATTCTGGAAATTATTTCCCCACATTTTCACACAGATTTGTTCCAAAAGGTGAGCGATAACTATGGTTTTCGGCAATCAACAAGGCATATCGCAGTAAAAATGTTATGGATAAAACGAAAGTACTCTTGTATTTTCGCGATTAGTATTTACGAAGTTTGGGTGCTAAACAGCAGTAAAATGAAATTTTGAGACTAATTTTAATGCTTGCCAGGTGGAGGCACAGATTGGGCGAACGTGCACTTTACTAGGACACAAGGTCCGATCAGTGCGACATATGGCCTCTAGATGTTTGTCAGTATGGACTGCCCTGATGCCAGAAAAGGTTATGCCCACTGTAGCTAAGGAAGTGGTTCCGAGACTGGATGCGGCAGAGAGTGACGTGATGAGGCAGGGAGCAATCGAAGCTATATGGTGTATTGTTGACCGTCTTGGCCTGAACTTACTTCCTTACATCGTTCTCCTAGTTGTTCCCGTGCTAGGTCGAATGAGTGACCAAGAGGAATCAGTACGAATGCTAGCTTCGCTTACATTTGCCACTTTGGTTCGATTGATGCCTTTAGAGGGCTGTGTTCCAGATCCACCCAACTTACCTGATGATCTCATTCTTCAGAAAGGTGAACAGAGAAAGTTTTTAGAGCAATTGCTAAATCCAAATCGTATTCCGGAATACACAATTACTGCTCCTGTGAATGCCGAGCTACGACCGTATCAACAAGCTGGAGTCAATTGGCTTGGCTTCCTAAACAAATACAAGTTGCACGGAATCTTGTGCGATGACATGGGACTCGGGAAAACTCTACAAAGTATTTGTATTTTGGGAAGCGACCATTTAAATCGGGTGGAGAATTATAAGGTTTGTAGAATGTGCTGTAGATGAATTTGTGATTAGACACTTTAAACTTGATGAGTCCAGACTTTAGTATAGTAGTTTGATTTAAACAAACTTCCTGATTAATAAGATGCCTCAAAATTTTCAGATTGAAGCCACGCCAGATAATGCTCCCTTACCGTCCATTGTAATTTGTCCCCCAACTTTGACGGGGCATTGGGTGTATGAAGTGGAGAAGTTCATTTCAAAGGAGTACTTAAATCCTTTACATTACCATGGACCACCAGTTGAAAGGAACAAACTGAAACCAAAAATGGCCAATCATAATTTGGTTGTAGTGTCTTATGATATTGTGAGGAATGATATTGACTTTTTTTCATCCATCCGGTGGAACTATTGTATTTTGGATGAAGGTCATATCATTAAGAATGGAAAGACGAAGGTAGTTCAAATGGTTCTCGGTAACAACTTCAAAAACTATATCTAGGAAGCCTTTGTCTTCGGAAATAAATCTTCGAAAGTCGACTTCTTCGAATAGTAAATATTCAAAAACAGAATCTTCGAGAGGCATTATTTTTTAAATAGTAAAACTTTTGTTTGACTAGGTAGTTGATAATTTGCGGACAATTGCTTTTCAGTTTGTGAACTTTAAGATATATGGTTCCGACGATACAGTTTTTGAAGTTGTTTTGGCTTACCCTACACAAATTAATATGATTAATTTTAACATTCGGGGATGATATTTTCTATTATTTTTACGATTTAGATTTCCAAAGCGATCAAGCAACTGAAGGCTAACCATCGACTAATACTCTCAGGAACGCCAATTCAAAATAATGTTTTGGAGTTATGGTCACTTTTTGATTTCCTTATGCCCGGGTTTCTCGGAACAGAAAAGCAATTCACAACACGATTTGCAAGGCCGATTCTTATGGCTAGGGATCCTAAAGGTTCTCCTAAAGACCAAGAAGCAGGAGCCCTTGCAATGGAATCGTTGCATAGGCAGGCACTTCCGTTTTTACTAAGGCGTTTAAAAGAAGATGTGCTGAAAGATTTGCCCCCAAAGATAACCCAGGTTGGTTCATTAGCATGTTTATTTAATGGATTTAGCGGTTGATATTATCATAGTAGGTTTATGAAAAAAAATATTAATTTTCAGGACTACTACTGTGAGTTGAGCTCAATTCAAGAACAACTTTACGAAGACTTTGCCCGTACTAGAGCTCACCAGTCGTTGCGGGACACTTTTGTAGCTAGTGCTGATGATTCTTCAAAGCACTCGCACATATTCCAAGCTTTACAGTATTTACGTAAAGTCTGTAATCACCCTAAATTAGTTCTGACTCCACAACATCCTAAATTTGTTTCTGTGATGAACCAGCTGTCGCAGACGAAATCAAGTCTCAATGACATTTATCACAGCGCGAAGTTGCCTGCCTTAAAGTAAGTTTGTGATTACTTTAGTTGGGCGTGCTACGTATTCGTATGACCAAATACGTGGCAATGCATTAAACCGAAATGCCACTACACGGTTTTATAATTTCACAGTTACAGTTGATCGTTTTATTTTTCAGACAATTGCTTCTAGACTGTTCCATTGGAGTGCCGGAGTCGTCCGGTTCTACTGTGGAAGCGGTCGAAGTAGTTAGCCAGCATCGAGCTCTGATATTCTGCCAACTTAAAGTCATGCTTGACATCTTAGAAAATGATCTGTTCAAGTAAGTTGTAATTTAGTTTCGTAATTAAATATTAATTGAAGCAAATTGTTACTTTAATTACTGTAAGCTGAGGTAATTTTAATACTTATTTTGATGCTTGTTTCATTTAACAGGGTACATATGCCAACAGTAACGTATTTAAGACTTGATGGCAGTGTACCAGCTGGACAACGGCATTCTCTTGTAACCCGGTTCAACAATGATCCGTCCATTGATGTACTTTTGCTCACTACACAAGTTGGAGGCCTTGGATTAAATTTAACTGGAGCTGATACAGTAAGTATATACCTTTTTGGAAGCACCCATGTAAACATGTCCAGCTTAGTTTATTGATGCTATAGCTATATAGCATTACTATAGTAATAAATGCCATCGGATCAAATCCCACGTCTCCAATTCAGACTTTAAGTAGTCAAACAAAATCGTCCTTGCCCTAAAACATATATTTAAAAAATTGATGTTTAAAAGTAAATAAAATATATAATTAATACTATAATTATATATTATATACTTATAATAAATACTATAGTATTTTGGCACAGTATTTTTTAATCGTTGCAACAAGGAAGCATATTGCATCCCATTTTTCGCTGATAGTTTAATGCAACTTAGTAATAGTAATAAGTGTCAGCCATTAAAAACACATAGCAGTTTTATGTACCACATGCTTGTATACATCAGATGAGAGGCTCGCTGAAACACTCGAGGCATTAAGAATACGGAGGTACTTTTACTCCTTTCTAGTAAGTATTCATTGTGCGACTAGTAGAAAGTGCTAAACAGAACCGTACACGATTGTACGCCAAACTTCACTCTCCCTCCTCCCGTAATAATACACCTCCACCCTACAATTTATTACTTTACTACACCCGGTGGACTATTACTGACTTTGCAGTATACCTGTCACTTATTTTACTTGCCTGTGTGTTCAACTCAATTATAATCACACTTTAAACCAGCGTACATTATGTAAGCTAGTAAGGGATCCCCAGGTATACCTATCTAGACTCAGTGTTCGATTCGATTTCTTGTAAGTCGTTCGTATTCTTGTGCCAAATTATTGAAATTATGACGGTTATCTATATTTATTGAATGGGTTCATCTGATTCTGAATTGTATTTAAATGAATGAATAAAGAACTACGCATATTACGATTAAACGCTGACTTTTTTGTATTAACCTAGTAGTTAGTTAGCAAAATACTCTCCCCTGAGGCCTAATCGCATCATAAAAAACGTGTCCATTTATAATAGTTATAATCGCATCATTTTGATGCGTTAGAATGCATCATAATGATGAGAACAAGATGGGATCCAGATGATTTTCTTCATAAGATAGGGAATTAACATGGGCTAAATGTGGACCTCATCATAATGATGCGTTTATAACTATTAAAAATGGACTCACTTTTTCGTAAAATGATGCGGTCCAGATGGTTTTTGGTAGAGTGTACCTAGTATTGAAAGTAATTTACTGTTCTTTTACGAAGTCATTTTGATTATGTATTCTCTTTAATTCAGGTTATATTCGTGGAACATGACTGGAACCCAATGAGAGACTTACAAGCAATGGATCGGGCTCATCGCATTGGTCAAAAGAAAGTTGTTAATGTTTACAGACTGATTACACGAGGAACTTTAGAAGAAAAAATTATGGGGTGAGTGAACAACACCAGCAATAAATTTAATAGTTAATAAGATGTGCAAATTTTAATGCTTCTTAGACCTTGATTTCACTTGCAGGCTTAACCATGATTAACTTTAACTGTTGTTAAGTTATCAATGATTAGCGTGTGAGTTCCGCACTAACCGTCGTTCTTAACCATGGTTAGTGTGGATTTCACAAGCTAGTCATTGATAAACTAACTATAGTTTAAGTTAACAATGGTTAAAGTTGCAAGTGAAATCAAGTTCTTATCATTCCAGAAAATCGTGAGGGGAGCTAGGTGTACCGTAAAGACCCAAATAGTGCCCCCGGGCACTATTTTAAACTTCAAGCTAAGAGACCCCGGGCACAATTAGAGACCCGGGCACTATTAAAGACCAGGGTACAATTTGGGTCTTTACGGTACATACTCATTCTTGGTTTTATAAGTTAAATATTACAGTGTGGTAAAAGTGGTAAGGATCTGAGAGATGAACTAGACAATATGTACATTTCAAGAATCAGATCTAACAAACTGATGGTGCAAAGTGCAAACTGAGATTGTAGCTTAAAGTTATTAAACAGCTTGCTTGCATTTTTACTTACAGATTGCAAAAGTTTAAATTGATGACGGCTAACACCATCATAAGTCAAGAAAATTCCTGTATTGAGACGATGGCAACTGATCAGGTAATTATCGTTTGCGTTCTAAAGAAATACTGTAGGTAACACCTTATGATTTATAAATTGTCCGTTCAAAGATACTAATTAAAGTTGATGGTTAGATCCTGGACTTATTCGTTTTGGAAGACAACAAAGACGAAGAAAAGTCTCAGCGAAAGGAAGATGTTGGGGGCATTGTGGGAGCGTACAAGAATGTCCTTGAACAAATCCCGGAATTATGGGAAGACGACCTTTATCAAGAGGAATACGACCTATCTAACTTTATCAAAAACTTGAACAAATGAGGATTTACATTTTGTAGTGTAGTAAGTATCCATCGGATAGATCACTGTTTATACATTTCTGTACTTTGATCACTTACATATTCCTTACAACGTCCACCTAGACTGCTCAAAAACTTCTATGTTATAAAGTAATGTTGTGGGCTATTGAAAATATCAGTAGACAATCACTTCATGTATTTCGCTGCGTCGAACATTTAAAACTTCAAATAATTTATATTCTTTTGTCGGCGATATTTATTTATTTTGTGTACCAATTTCCATTTTCACTTCTTGCACTCTACCACTTACTGTCATTAAACCGCGGTATTAATTTTTTTACTACATGTTACTGAAGTAAAAGTGATGGTTTATTTATTTCTAAAAGACTGGTTATTTTTGCTATTTATTGGTTAAATAAATTAAATGAGTTGAAATCATTGCGAAGCGACCACACAATAAAACCAAAAATTGATTTGATTTCTAATGGTATATTGTTTGATATTGTTAAACGTGTAAGTAAATATTATACTAGGATTATAATAATATTATTATTATGGATGCTGAAGATACCTGACTCTGATAACGGTGTTTATCACCTTCAAGTGATTGCTGGTTTTTTAATTTAATTTTTTGAATAAAAATGAAAGTTATTCGTAAACTAAAATTTGCCTTGTGAATTCTTTCTCGGAAATAACTAGAGAAGTCGTGTTTGTATCATCAAAAAGCAATTATTAGGCTAGGTATGTTCTTCCGTTACAGCTCTACTAAACCAATGTTCCGATCAAATATAAAGTTTAAGGTCACTAGAACTAAATTAAATAACGATTGTAATTTGTATTAACGATTATACCTACTTTTTTTTAGTAGGTTCGCTTTTTTTAGAAAAGCCTAAATAGGCTTGAATAAATATTCAATTTCACTCCTATGCAATTAATTTAATACAACTGGGTAGTTATATAAAATTAGTATTGGAAAAGACTCGAATTGCTAAATTACGATAATTTTGCCTGGTTCTTGACGGTTTTACTGACCTTTGAGCTCCGAATCATTCATCTGAACAAATATTTAGTGTATGAGGTAAAGTTCTAATATTGGTTCCTAAGGTAAATCTAAATCTCTTTTGTAATTTTTTCGAGAAGGGAGGCTGATAGAAGTTTTTCGAAGCAGATTTTCGAAAGTGTATAAGGGAAACATATGGTAAATGTAATAACTAAAATGGTTACGTTGAATTCAGTCTACTGACTTGGACCTTCAGTGTAGCCGAAGGAGCAACCTATCCATAAGCCACATGACGACATGACTTATCGTGGCAACCTTGCTGTAGTGGTCAATGGTGTTATCCCCCTCCCCTCTGTCAGTTGTCAAATGCTTAACTCATTCATAGTAGTTACTTGACTATACTGGCAAAAATTAGCGTTTCCTTTAAATGTCTGCTGTAGGCAAATCTTTATGTTAGGAAAAAATCAGGAATTTGATAGTATATACTTAGTAAAGGTAAAATGTATATTAGTAACAAAATTATACCAAACAAGGTTAAATATTATAAGAAGTATTTCGTTTAGCAGTAAAAAATAATATTAATAGTTTGCAAATAAGTTTTCATTTATTTTCTAGTTCTGATTCCCAGACACTGTTGCCCGAGAGAGAAAAACATACTTCATTAATCCAAAATCCAAACAAAGTTCAAACAGTCCTCCAACGAGGATAGCCCTTTGGACGCAGTATACGTGACAGGCATATGTTGAGAAATGGATAAGTTGGTTCGTTGGTTGAATGAATAAGCTGTACGTTTATACTAAGTAGTGCGTATGCTAATATACATTAAGGATATTAGAAAAAAAGTATTTAAGCAGTGGACAAATATTTGCTCTGGCCTTCTTCAGCACAGTTGTCATAAGGCATGAAACGAGGCCGTTGGGCTACCCTCGTTTAAAAGCAGTGCCAGCTTTTCTTTGTTTGAATAAAGCTTGTCTTTCTTTCATTCTTAAAATCCGTATGAATTCGCTATTCACTCGGTGATCCAGATTTACCGTTTTACTAGTACCTATGCCATTTAATGAGAACGCTATCAAGACACACACCTGAATTATCTGACATTGCTGACACACAGCCATGGCAACCAATTTGTAAAATTACACTTTCGGGATGAGCAAATCTGAACGAATTTGGCACCAAGAAGATAATGCTTTGCTGAAAATGCCTTAAACAGGCGAAAAACCGTAGTTTTGGCCAACACGTTTTCTTCAGTCATCGGTGGCACCCATAAGCACAGTCCCCATAACCCCTTATACAATACTATGTAGAAAGGCCATCCTTTTTGTAAATACATGGCAAAGGTCAGCAAACAAATTATCCATGTTCCCTTACAAGACAGGAAGAAGCTTGTACCTATATTAAATACAAAACTAGTGCTTCTCTACAAAGTGCAATTTAATTTTGCGTGTTTGTTTTTCTTTGTGTCTCCGTATAAGTAACTACTACTTATACTGCGACTGCCGTAAAGTCTGCCTTGTCTCCCACTAAAACCTTAATTTAAACCACCAAAAAATATTTCGAAGCACTACCGCTGGAGATACAATATTTACTGCAGAAAAAAAAGTATTTTCCTCAAGATTTACTTAGACTTGTCAATCTCCCCCATAAACAATCATATTTTCAGTTGCCACAATCAAGATGCCCCAAGATTCTGTCCTTTTGTTACTGCCTCGTATTAACCAGGATAACCGTTACCCCCTTTTCATGTCCAATCGTCCATATTTATGTCATTGTTGTGGTTCCTTTGCCCATGTAAGTCAACCTTTGCTTAAGTACATTCGTTTTGAGGAGAATCAATAGCCCAGTTGGGTTCGACAAAAAAAGTCGTCACCGCAGAAGAACCTCCATGGAGTGCAGTTACCTATATTTAAGGAAGAAATCCATTCTGGTAAGAGTAATAAGAAAAATAAACATGCGCAAATTAAGTTGTAGAATGCACTGAGCGTATTTATTTTATATAGGTACACCTCAGCCCTGATTTCAAATGGTGTTTCCTTGGGTTTGGTATAGTTTGGAAGAACTGCAGAGCAGATGCATCGACAGAAAAAGATGTTTAACAGTAGTCAGTGAGTCAAAGTAACTGCAAAACTGCAACTGCTTGGAATGGAAACCCACAAAAATGGAATTGCATTTGTGTTCTAATCTAGATGGCAAAACCATCCTGCATTCCTAAGCCCAGTACTCCTTCGTATTGCAACGAGTAGACACAGTCAGCCTCCGACACCACCACCAAACATTACGTGGGTCAAGAAGCATTTTGGCCACAGTCCGGTTCCAGTCCCGGCTCAGAAGCATTGTTTCTGTCGCAAGTCTAGCGTGTCCCCCCAATGTCATTCTGACATAATCCCAACTAAACAAAATAGTAAAAAGGTTAGGTATTTACACTTTTCAATAATAGTCAAACTGATATTTACACGTTTCAACAATAGTCAAACTGATATTTACACGTTTCAAAAATAGTCAAACTGATATTTACACGTTTCAAAAATAGTCAAACTGATATTTATACTCTTCAAAAATAGTCAAACTGATATTTACTCTTCAAAAATAGTCAAACTGATATTTGCTCTTCAAAAATAGTCAAACTGATATTTACTCTTAAAAAATAGTCAAACTGATATTTCTTTTCAAAAGTAGCAAAACTACTAATTACACTTTTCAAAAATAGTAAACCTGCTATTTACACTTTTCAAAAATTGGTGATGAGCAATAGTGACGTGTATATACAATTTATACAAACAAACAAAGCATTGGCAAAACGTTGATTGTTGAGAGTTGCGTGAAAATGACCTAAAGGTAGCGGTGGACTGGTTACAGAATGCTTTGGATCCAACTACAACTAAGATTGGACTTGTGCCACAATGCTTCCTGACCGACGATTAGGCGATTATACAGGAGGCACAGAAAAACAGAAACACACACGATTATCCCAAATAATTCAAAAGTTCGCAGAATTTCCCAGTGTTTCCAACATCGACTGTAGCACAAACTTATTTTTAATATTATTAAATAACTGAAGGCTCTGAAAAAAATTAAATAATGGAATTAAGGAGCACGGGCCGAGGAGTGATTTAAAATTTAGCACATTTGCATACTTTTTTCCATGAATAAAAAATAAGTTGATTTACTATTGTGGAGCAAAATGAAGGAGAATGAATTGCAAACTCGCAACACTGCGTAAATCGTCATATCTCCCGTCTCAGTGTAGTTGTAAGTTGGTATGCGGAAAAAGACAGGGGAGGATTTGTTTAAAAAAAACAATAATTTCAAAAGTTGAAATTGTACCTTTGATTTGAGAACTGTGGAATAATTTCCGTACTGCTGACTGTTAAGTTTGTAGATTACATGGATCCGTTCTTGGTGCTTCAGTATGTATTATTACAAGAAACCAATTGATATACTCACTCGTTTTAGTATTAGGAACTAAATTAACTTCATTCCATTCATTTCCCACTCTCAACGTTTTGCTCTTTACTCGTGTAAATTAAATAACTGTTTTGTATTATAACCTGTATTTACATTTTTGCTACGTAGTAGTTAGTAAGATTGGCTGCTACTTGTAATTTCCTTTTAAATACTTATAAATATTAACTGTATGGAAAGTTGAGTGGAAATTGATTGGGTTTATCCATTTTAGAGGCAAACAAAAAAAAAAGAAAGAAAAAAGTTCTCATTCATCATTCATCATTACTCACAAATATTGAATAGTCTACAGAATACGTCGTATTATATTGTAAGATGAGGTTTCAGTTAAGTGACTAGATGTTAGGCGATCAATATTACTTTGATTTAATCTGAGAGGAATCCTCTCTTGTTGATTTTAGTTGCTCATTTTGTACACCTTTACTAGGTATATATGTTATATATATGTTGACATAGAGGTTATTTTGTTGTTATCAGCTTATCAGAGTTTTGTGGAAATTGTATGTTTTGATTTATTTTGAAATACCTACAAGATCTGAAATAGCGCTGCGGTTCTAGTAGTACTGTGGATGTGCGCGAAAAACTGCAATTTAAGTATATTCCGTTATAGGAATACATTCATGTTCTGGATTTAACTTGGCCAGGTAAGGAATTCGATTCGCATGTCTAGAATGTTTACTACCAACAAATGTGCTAATAGCAATACATTGCGGTGCTGTCTTTCTGTCTGTATAGTATAATATATAATTTTGTTATGTGCACAGTCGTGGGTATATAGTAGTTGTTGTTGTAGTACATAGTTTGTTTAAGTATTAAATGGGACAAAAGGTTTGATGAATTGTTGCCGTTCTTAGTTTTATTTTCGTCATATCAGATGCTTCTTTGTTGTCTACTCATTAATTAACAAAGGACTTAATGATTTTTTTTTTGTTTCCAGGAGCTGAAGCTAAAGCAACCTTCAACCTTGTTATCATGGCTGAAAATAGTAGCAATTTAATCACCTGCGATGCTTCCGTTACGCAGACGGATATAAGCACGACTGTGAAAGTCACTTCAACGCCTAATGTTATATTTCGGACTAGTAGTGCAGGTGATTCATCTGTTATTGGTAGTCAGCTTGTCCAAAATGTTCTGGAGAATTTGCCACTATCAAACCACTCTAGCAATTCATCAACCTCCACCATTACTTTAGGTGGCATCGAAAGTGCTTGTAACTCCCCGTCAGTGGTTAGTTCTATTCCTCAAATATTGTCTAACACGTCCACCAATGGGACTTTGTCAGTGACTAGTACTACTATCATTCAGCAGCAAAAGAAAACTTCCTTTCAAATTACTAGTGTAACAGTTGACTCATCGGCAAGTAATGATGGAGGAGATGATTCAGCCGATGAATTAGACGAGTCTCACACTGAAGACAGTCAAGAAGTGTTAACAGGTAATTCAGCGTGGGGTTTAATATATCAAGTGTCACAGGATTGACTCATATGTGTGGTGGTAAAAAGTACTGGTGGAAAGATATACGCTTTATTACTCGGATGTCACAAGAGTACCGGTTGTGCCTTTAGTCAAAGATTGTAGCAAGGAGACACGATTTTTTAACAAATCATTTGATATTTTTTGAAAGTTTATTTTTTCAACTTGAATTACTTGAAACGTGTTTGAATTGTCGAAATGTTATTTGTGTTATGCCGTTTAGAACAGCAAAACTAAAAATCATTATTTAATATTATTTATGTTATAATCTTAACGTAACTGGTAGTACAGACCATCAGAGGTTCGATTTATGTAGACGCGAGGAAGCGACGCGAGTGTCAAAGCGGTAAAAAATAAGGTTTTTCCAAAAAAAACTAAGACTAGCTACTGTTTGAAAATTGGTTAAATTCGTGTTTTTTACGGTAATTAAGAAGAAATAGTCCAAAAATGGGTGATTTTAAAGATAGAGGTTACTGGAAAAAATCTTGAGTTTCCAAATTTCCAGAAAAGAATTTCGAGTGGAATCCTAACACTTCAGTGTCCGTACTTTAGAAGCGATTTTAATTTATTCTGCAGTAATCAAGCAAACTTTATTAAAAATGTAGCAAAGCAAAGCATAGGTAGGTCCTTTCTAGATAAGTTCTTAATTTATTAGCAAAATCAAATTTGTTGCCCTGGGCAGGCCAATTTAAAAAATAATTTGAAATTTTTTATATTCTTGTGGATATACGAATTTACCAAAAATAGTGTTAGCTTATAGAAGAATTTTAAAAATTAATTTCGTTTTTATTGCCCTGGAAAAAATATGATCGGGGGTAACAGTAGACTTGGAAATATTGTTGGACCTCTGTCTGGTAGTTTGCAAGCTGTGTTATTATGTTTGGTTGGTTGTTCAACTGACATAGTATATCATCTGGCGTCAAATACATTTATTTATATCGCATAAGGTATGCACAAGAATTTGTAAAATGTCTAAGTAAGTACCTTGCATTAAGAAAGTTGTACTTTGTTTTGTAGAGGAAATAATTGAAGCCCTGGATAATACTTGTAGAGGCCGGGAATGAATAGTATAATAGTATAGGCTTGGGAAAGTTAGAATTGGGATTTATTGAAAGGATTACGTTGATTTCATGTATATTGTTATTCCCTTGCGTTGATTTTGACCAGCATTCCAGAATTAAATTTAATTGTTGCTGTAGGATTTTCTGTGGATAAATCTGAGGGCGTAGAACTGAGATATTAGGCTGCCGGCTTAATCCACACTCATAATAGGTGCACGGTGTGGCTTTACTTCCATCCCTGACTACAGCCAACACCATTAAGGGATTACTAGTTAAATAGCTTCTTGAAAGTTGCGTGAGCTAACTATTCATAAGTGATTCGATATGCCATAGTTGAATCAGTTAGACTTTCTTGCCCGTCAGTAACAACAACTATAAATTTCTTAATGGTATATAGATAGGCTTGACATGACTAGTAAGATTGTTCGGCGAATATAAACCGAATTCGTCTTATCGCGTATCATAATAAGAGCGTTTAGTGAAATGATTCATAATTACCTAGTGTCACAACTAAGCAAATAATGTATAAAAGGCGTATATGCATTATTAGCATTATATACAATCGAATGTTAAATTATTAGTTCTTGAGTGTTTTTAAAGCATGCTGTTCATGTCTAGATTTATCGCGCAATCCCAGTGAGTTGCGGAATTTACTGCCTACCGAAGAAAATTTTACACGTAATGACGTGTTTTTCAATCCTGCCCCTCCTAGTGCCATGAGTTCAGCTCCAGTTATACCAACAAGCTCGCAGTATGGGCTAGCTATAGTAGACGAAGCTGTAGCGCATAGTAGCGAATCGTCCACTTCTTTGGCTTTGCCCGAAAATCCTTTAAGTGGGGAAAAAAATGATTATGATCATGTACATAATAGGTATTTAAAAAAATTAATTCCCCCATCTTATGTTTGTCAAGTTAACTTAAAATTGTAGTGCGATAGTGCTGATGAGTTGAATCATAATACCCGCGCGTATTTTTGTTTTTCAGGTTTAAAGTTGTAAAAATTGTAAGTACAGAGCCGTTCAAAAAAGGTCGATGGATGTGTATGGATTATTTTGATCAGACAATGACTTCAACTGCAGCAACAACTACATCCAACACCAACGCGTCTAAAGACAGTGGTTCAACTCAGCAACAACAACATGCTCAACAGCAACCTTCGCAACATAATCATCCCCCACAAGCATCACAACAAGTTCAGCAGCAGCTACCAGTACAGAATCAACAGACACAGGCGCACCAGCAACAATCCTTACAGCAAACCCATCCGGGGCAGTCTCAAACCCAACAGCAACAGCCCCAGAGTCATCAACAACAGCAACCGCAAACCCAACAGCAACCGCAAACCCAACAACAGCAACCGCAAGCCCTACAACAGCAACCGCAAGCCCTACAACAGCAACCGCAAGCCCAACAACAGCAACCGCAAGCCCAACAACAGCAACCGCAAGCCCAACAACAGCAACCGCAAGCCCTGCAACAGCAACCGCAAGCCCTACAACAGCAACCGCAAGCCCTACAACAGCAACCGCAAGCACTACAACAGCAACCACAAACCCAACAACAACAGCCTCAAACCCAACAACAGCAACCGCAAACCCAGCAATCGCAAATCCAACAACAGCAACCGCAAACCCAGCAATCGCAAATCCAACAACAACAACCGCAAACCCAGCAACAAACGCAAACCCAGCAACAACAACAAGCGCAAACCCAGCATCAACAACAAGCTCAAAACCAGCAACAACAACAAGTGCAATCCCAACAGCAGCAACCGCAAATCCAACAGCAACCTCCACATATCCAACAACAACCTCCACATATCCAACAACAACCTCCGCATATCCAACAACAACCTCCGCAAACTCAGCAACAACAGCAACCGCTAACTCAGCAATCGCAAATCCAACAACAACAAGCACATCCACAACAACAGCATCCTCAGCAGCAGCCTCAGAACCAACAGCCTCAGCAACAGCATACTAATTCTAGTGCACAGCAACAGCAGCATCCCCAACAACAAACATCACCGCAGTCGCAACAGCAGCAACCCTTGACTCAGACGTTACCGCATCAGTCTCAGCAACAGCAACACCATCAATCACAGCAGAATCAGCAAACGATTGCGTTTCAACAGACTCAAACTAACACTCAATGTAATTGTGCTTTTTTAATCTCAGCTGTCAGAATAATATCATCGATCTCAGATGTCATTTAATTCTTGATAGTTAACTTATTTAGTTATTCCGCCTGTATTTGTATTTCACAACTATTACTCCCTATTTTCTCTTATCTGCATAGAAATTTTAAAATTTATTCCCTATTTTCTCTTATCTGCATAGCAATTTTAAAATTTATTCCCTATTTTCTCGTATCTGCATAGCAATTTTAAAAGTTACTCCCTATTTTCTCGCATCTGCATAGACAGTTTAAAATTTGTAAAATAATAATTAAAATAATGGTTGAAATCCAATAGCAGCGCAGCCATCGTACTCACAGTCTAATCCAATTCACAGTGGACTTCCGCTACAAGCACAAGGCCTTTCTCTGTCTGGAACGCAGCAATTGCTCCAGCAGCAATCACAGCAAATGGCCCAACAACAACCAACTCAAATGATGCAGTCTCATCAGGCTCCTACACAGCCACAGCAACCAGGGCAAATGATGACAATGCCACAACAAGCACAGAGCATGGTAGCGCAACCTCCTCAGCTGTCTCAACCAATTAATTCAACACAGCAGCCGCAAGTTATGTCTCAGCAACCGCAGATTGCTCCTCAGATTCTTCAGGTAATAATCTAATTTTTCATTATTCCAAAGTTGGTTTTTCTTTTAATTTCAGCTCTGTTTATTATAGCATTTACGGAAAAGTACTGTTTATTCCGTAGGGCTCTTGAAAATGTGCCGAGGGGCCAAAAATTTGGTCCCTCTAATTTCGTAAACGGATGCGCTTTGCATACTTACCTAAATAGGTTTTGCGTCTACCAGCCAACTTTTACCGACGATTTTCACTGTAATTAATACCATTAATATGTTCGTTAACATTTTCAGGGCTCCCAAATGAACGGTATGATTGCATCTCAAATAGCATCCCAAGCAGGACTGATACCACAGTCTCAGGGAATGATGTATGATAATATATCTCAGCAGTCGATGATGCAACCTATTCCACAAAATAATTTCCAGCAACAACAGCAGTCTCAGCCTCAGATTAATTCCCAACCTAATATTGTAAGTTTTATCAACTTATACCGAGATGCGTACGTATAATGCTTTTCTAATTTTGGTCGAGCCAAAAAAACTGGTATCCTACTCCTCATAATACTAAGATTGTATTTGATCATCAAAGCTGATCACATTTACTTGAGATGCTCACTTTTATTTGTGCATATTTGTGCACTTTATTTCCTTGTTATAAAGCTAAATTACCTATTCAATTTTGGAGTCTCGATTTATGCTAGTTCTGCTTTAATTAGGTAGGTTTACTTTACGTAGGTACTTGACTTTAATTCTTTGTATCTAATCTTATATCATTGGTACTAAACCAAGGTGTCCTTATCTGAAATATTGCTGCATTGGGTCCTCAGTTTCTATTCCATAAGTACAATTGTCTGCTGAAAGCGCATTCTTTGTGTGTTTATTCAATGTTTTTCAGTTATAACCTAATTTTCATACATAAAATAAATAAACGCTAACCAACAAATCTTTAAAAACATACGTAGTTGGAGGAATCTGGAATAGAGGACACACTATTATAGTTCAACACTGTATTATTAAGGCGATTTTGTTTATTCATTCACTGTCCAGTAACGTTTTTATATATTTATAGTACGGTAATCTTTTTAACTAATATGATTCATTACAGAAATTTACATATCTAGTTACGTAGGATTATTGTATGTTTGAGTTGGTCATCGTCAAATAAATAAATCAATGTTTACTTAATTTACAAAATTAAAAAAACTACGAAAGATATACCTACTAGGATAAGTTCGAGCAATGTATGTACTGCGTTACTTTCAGTTTTGTGGGAAGGATTTTTCACCTTTTTTAAATTACTGGTAAATTCACATTAATATTAAGGAACTCCCAATAGCTCCGGAAATTTGGCATTCATCTACTATGTCTCTTTGTTTTTTGTTTCTAGCAGACCAACTTGCAACAAGGTAATATGCACCAGCCATCAAGCTTCCAGACATCTCAGCAGCAGACAGTTAACCTGGTTCCGCAGACGGCGCCTCAGTCACAGCCTATGTCACTGGTTCAACCTCCTCAACAATCCCAGCAGGTTATGCCACAGAGTCAGCCGGTTCCTACTATGGTAAGCAAACTAAGAGGATTGGGGAAATCACCTATGTGTGGCCAAATGCACAAGGAAGCATCCCTCAGCCATTTGTAGGTCTATTGACCTGTAATATTCCGTGGGCGTTACATGTTATTTGTTTTTGTCTGGGGATATTTACTAGGTAGGTGTGGTATTTTAAAGGTACTTTGCAGCTCTGATTTTGCTCAAGTGCTCAAAATTGGTTTAAATGAAAATAAGCATTTTTGCGAATTTTCTTTACGAGAGTTTGAGGGCTACTGCATGCCGATTTCGTGGTTTATAGTTTTAATTATTTTTGAACTGCTGCTGCTGTGTCTTACCAGTTGAGGTCTCAGTCATATCCAACTAACAGTAAGTCAAGCGTATCGTACAGTGGAAGTTTTTCATCCGAGTGTAGGGTAGGCATTTTAGTTAACCTTACCTATTTACATTTTAAACAGAGTAACTCTAGAACTGTCTCGAATAAATGTTTTTGAAGTCCACATCAAGTTACGTTTACTTTTAAGTTGCGTTACTGTAGGGGTTGAATTTGTACTAGAAATCTAGTTATCATGCTCTGTTATATCCCAAAAGTTATCGAGTCAATTACAAAAAATACTCGGACTATACTCTGCTGCTAAAAATTTCCGGTGGTTTAAACATAGGACTTACTTTTTGAAGCAAACTGTGTAGACTTATCAAATCGTAGTTTAGATCATTTTACTGGCGTCCAAATTAAATGCTATTTAAATGCGTTTATGCGCAACTAGTCACGAATTTGAGTGAATTCGAAAGGGTTCGGGCTAATATTTGGGAGACTTGTTAAAAAGCTACATGAGTAGACGAATATTAGTTTTCAGATGAAATAGGTTAGCGGAATAAATAAGGCGAAAAAATTTGTTAACGGAGATTGTTTAGATATATTTTTTATAACTTATACTTTGCAGCTACAAACATTACCGGGTCAACTACAACAAGGACACTCACAATCTCAGACAGTCTTGCAAAGTCAACCTCAGCAGATGGTTATACCCCAGCAACAGCAGCAGATTTATCACAACCAGCATACTCAGCCTTTGACACAGCCGGCGCAGTCAATGCCGCAGCAGATTCAGCAAAGTGCTGTGTCTATGCAATCAGTGCATGGAATCTTATCTTCCGTTACTTCTACAACAACGCCAGGAAACATCGCAAATGAAACTATGGTGAAAAATGTCTTAGAAGATGGATCGGCATGCACTTTGGCTCAAATTGAAACTGCTCTTCCTGGTGATGACCCTGACAGGTATCCTTAACGATGTTATGCTCCCTTAAAGCTTCTATTATATCCCGGTATCTAATAGCTCCGGAGCTTTAATTAGTTTCGGGTAAGAAAGAACTTGTTTCTAGTAATTCCTGGTCTCTGACAGTTCGGAGCTTATTTAACTAACTTTGTAAAACTAATTCAAAAAGTAAAGGGAAGGTTTCAGCGCGCGTTTGGCATGTAAAAATGTACCTGTAGTTAGTGAATGAACGAATCGACACGCTCTTTTGAAAATGCTTATAATTCCTGATATGTTTTAGTTCCCGCAGGCTTCGATATAATTTTTTTTGTTAATATAATTCATCTGGGAAGCTATTCTATTAGTTATTAACTAATAACTACTAGAAACGTGAATTTTCATACCAACGACAATCCGGTTGAACGTGGGTGTAAAGTACCTAATAGCCAAGAGCTTAGCTGAAGAAAAATTTCGGGGGGTGCTCAATATATATAGTACATTTATATACACAGTGGGTATAGAATGCATGCCTACTTTAACATTTCGGGGAATGCACGAGCACCCGAGCACACTCCTCAGCTACGCCCCTGGTAATAGCTGTATAATCCAAAAGTATTGTTGTTATTATTTGTAGGTATAAATCTTTGAATAAGTTGGTAATGAACGGAAATCCGGCATCTCCTTCTAACTCGAACTCCACACTTCCAACCCTGGATAGCGGATCTCCCCAGTCTCAGCAACATCAGTCCCAGCAGCAGGCGCAGCATGCAGTGCAACTGCAACAACAACAAGCTGCAAACACAAGTAATTTTAGTTTGAAACTTCAACTACTTTTTGAGAAAACCTAAATGATGAAACTGGAAGAACTGACACGTAGGACTTATCAAATGTTTTGATAGTTTTGAGCACTCAATAACCTACCTCTTGTAGGTAGCTAAATAAATTAGGGCGAAAGGCACTAAAGGGTACTGGAAACAGTTTTTGACTTATGTGGCTAGGTAAAAGCTACGCAGGTACACAGATGATAATAACGCACTTGATGACTTAAGTTTCGTCCCGCTAAATAGTACAACTTGCACAGAAGACCTTGTGGATTACCGATATGTATAATTAATGAATTGTTGTTTGTGCAATGTATTAGGCACTGTGCCGTTTTTTTCATGGAGTTGTAAAGCTACTACGCTACGATAACAAAGTAATACAAGCCTAATGAATTCAGCTTATTATTAGCTCTGAAAACAAAACCAGGTACTACCTAGGTAATTTAGGGTTTAATTAATGTGAGTTATTTTTTACTTTTTGATGCAACGTAGCTGAGTCTGCTCGTCTGCACGACGGGCCCTGTCACTGCTACTATAAAATTGAACCGAAAGTTATCTCACAAATCCCTGCATGGGTCACTGGTGCGACAGCGCCACTTAATAGATAAAATAGACTATGTAGAATGGTTAAATGAATGCATATCAAAGTAAGAAATGCAATGCACTGGCGTGTATGCTTGTGGCTATAGTGTAAATATCTTTGTTTTAGTGTATTCCCAGCCAAATACGATTCATCCGGGTATGCAGATGGGAACGCAGAACATGCCTATTACTGGATCCCAGCAAATATTACAACAGCCACCTCAGCAAATGGTACAGCAGCAGACTCCAATGATTCAGCCTCAAGTTCCAGTACAGTCTCAGCAGCAGGGGCACATGATGCCAATGACACAACATCCGCAAAGCCTAGTTCAACAGCCACAGATTAACCAATCTCAGCAACCGCAGGGGATGCCACAAGCTCAGATGGTTCCGCAGTTAATTCAGGTATTATTTGTTTCTAAAGTAAATCGTAATGAGGTCCTGATTTTAAGTTTATAATAATACCCTTTTTGGTGGGAGATAGGTAATTATTTCAGATTGCGATCTGAAATTATGGAGCTTGGTAAAAACCTGATGTATAACTTATGAGAAAGCCTTGCTTCCGTATGTTCATAGTATGCTGTTACAAAATCGACAATTAAAATTTCGAAAACAACCAGGTTGGCACAATAGACGCTGTTAATTTTTGCAAAAAAGTAAAGCAGCAGATTTTCGATTCATATTTTTGAAGTCACTATTTCGAAAAATGATTTGTGTCGAAACATCTTGCCTTTATAAAACTTTCTACACTCCGATTCCAGTGGGTCCGGATTTTAAATCCGGATATAGTCTGTTAGCAATTTGTAAATTAAGCACTTAAGGTTTTTTTAAAAGCTATTTTTTGATGGCAAAGCTTTTTGCAATTAGGAAGTTTTATAAGTAAATCTAACAGCAAGCCGGTTCATTCATGGAGCGACGTGATTTTACAGTTTCTGGGAAAAGGTACTAATTTCATTACTACCTAGTAGGATTCTTGCTCATCAAAATGTTTAAGATAGAGAATTTGAGTACTCGACCTCTAATTCCAATTTCACGATAGAGATCAATTTAGAGTTTCACAATTTTTAACGATAGCCTACCACTAGTGATATTAATTGTCCTCATTTAAGATTTTCCGACACCCCCCGTCAGGAGTATACTGATTTTTGAAGTTAGTTGGTGAAAATGGCTTTCTGACCCTGTGTGCCAAGGTCCTTAGAATGCGTAAATATAGACCCATTACAAGTAAATTTATAATGAGAGGCACTTCAGACAAGAATGTTATGGTACTCTAATCGGAAAAATTGAATTTTGGAAATTGGCATGCACTGAGTTTTTAAAGCTAGTAAAAATTTTCAAATCTGCGTTTTTAATGCTGATAAAACATATTCAGATCTATATAAAAACGTATTTAAAACCTTTTTGGACTCTTTAAGTTTTTTCATTTGACCCACGCAAATCGTCGATTCAAATTGAGCATGTTTCACCAAATCACCAACATCAAGTAAAAAATACAGATTTTAAATTTTGAACATTTTTACCATACTAAAAAAAATTTTCCCATGTCAGTTTTTTAAATTCAGTTGTTTTGATAAAACCACGACCACCGTAATGTGATTGTCCGAAGTGTCCATATTCCAAATGTTATTGAAGTGGGTCCCTATTTACGGATTTTACGGACCTTGACACATACATATGACCAGAAAACCATTTTCACCAGCTTCAAAAATGAGTGTACTCCTGATGGGGGTTTCCGAAAATTATAAATGTTTGTTTGTTGTTGTATGGTTTGCAGTGTGAACTTTGTCTTCCCTTAAAACGGAATACAACTAAAATTATTTCCGGTTCTACAGAATTAGGTTTTGTCTTTCATTTCCCTTTCATAATAATCAGTACAGATTTGTAAATCACGATTAATTCATTATTACATTTGAATTACGAATTACTGTAAATAGCGTTCTTAGTAGAACGTGTAGTCCGTGGTAATTACCTAAGTTGAGTCGAAGTGATGCATTGAAAATATAAATCGAACTGAATTTGATGCCAAAAGTATTGTAGAAAATTTGGATGTCGAATATATGGCAGTGATCGAATCATTAGTCTAATTGTGGACGTAAATGTAGCTTTAGCAGCCTCAATCCGTCAATCTTACTTATATTTGATGGAGACCGTTGATCAGGATCTTCTTAGAAAACCGTGGGGATATTGGGCTACGCGGAATATTGTTGACTTGGGCTTTTTACGAGGATCTTAGTGTTCCGTTGAATTGTGTATGTACTGCACAAACGCATGTACCGTAAAGCTTCAAATAGAACCCCCCGGGTTATAAATGAAAATAGGTCCTCAGACCCGGGCTGTATGAGGGACCCGGGTTCTATTAGGGGTTGGATTTGCATGGGGTTATAGAAGAACTCACCTCCAGACCCCGGGTTCTATTAGGGACCCGGGTTCTAATAGGTTTACAATACCTATGGAAGGTATACTACTCCGGTGACTCCGGTGTTTTTTCCATGTAGGTAGGCGGCTATTGGTAAAACGACGGATCGTACGCGGTGGTTTGGTCTGTGTATTACCACTAGGATATAAAGCGTTCCGCTTCTTTCGACACCTTTCTGCGTCGTGAGCGTTAATTATGAAGCTGTAGGTTTTCGCTAAGTTAAAGTGATGTGTATTGTTTACCCAGAATGCAATTTCCTATTCAAATTTTACATCGTATTATAATAATGTTGGTTTTTTAAGCAAAATAGATTTAATTGTATGTTTGCTTACATGGAAGTTATTAACAGTCGTTGGTGGGTGACTGTTGCTTCTGTAATGCATTGGGATCTTAAGTCGGTCAATACAGCAGCCATTTATGTAAATATTACACCTTTTTAAAAACTCTAATTTTTCTTAATACAGAATTCGCAAATGATTCCACCCCAAATAGTTTCACAACCTGGAATGATACCGCAAACACCGGCAATGATGCCTCCGCAATCAATGATACAATCCATTCCTCAAAATAGTTTTCAGCAACAAACTCAAAATCAAATAAATCCACAGACTAGTATGGTGCGTGCGGGATTATTGATTCGAATTCACATTCATAAATTACAATTCATGAAATTATAATTTAAGTATTATAATTTCACGAATTGTCTATTAACGCTGTTGAAGTATACTCTGTCAGAACTACATTATTCAGAATTTGGTGAATATATGTACCTACTAATTTTTAGTAATCATGTATAAATTAAATGATCGATTATTGACGTTCACAGCAAGGAACAATACAACAACCTACAAGTATGCATCAGGCTGGTTTCTCCCAACCGTCTTCACAGCAACAACAGCCAATGGCTATAATTCAGCCAGCAATGCCGCTGGTACCGCAGCAACCTGCTCCCCAACAGACTCTGTCAATGATATCTCAGCCTCAACAGTCCATGTCAATGGTGCCCCAACCTCAGCAACAATTGTTATCGCAGAGTCAGGCTAGCTCTATGGCTCCAGCAATGGTAAAACCCCATTCCTTATGCCTTATGGTAGTGTACTGCTTCCCAGGCAAGTTAGCATTTATAACTAAATATTATTGTTCCAGCAGAATAACTTGGGCTCCGTTCAACTTCCGCAACAACCTCAGTCTCAACAGCCTCAACAGACCCCAACCCAAATGGTTATCCCCCCACAGCAATCCATGTATCATCCCCAGCCGATTTCACAGCCGCAGGCTCAACCCACAGCTCCCTTACTTGTACATAACCTGGTAACTCCGAATATCAGTCAGCCAACGCCGACAGGAAATCTGGTTGACAACGCTGTAAAGACTGCTATGGAAGATGGGTCGACAGGATCCGCATCTACGGTAGACACTGCTCCTCCCAGTGAAGACGGGGACAGGTCAGTTACAGTATTTTCTTACGTCTTTCTTAAGTTACACATTAAGCAGCATGGTTGTGAAGGGGAAACCTCACACCACCCATGTACATAGCTTCGAGCATTGAATTCCAACTCTTTGAACAAGTGCACGCATAAACTTATGTACATTTACTGCACCTCAACTCTTATTCGAGCTATTCATATCCATAATGTGGTTTCTACTGGTTACGACCGGTTGAAGTGGTCAATTGGAGTGACAACTCTGTCTGGTGATCATACTTTCATTACAAAATTACTGATGTTGTCGTTGTTACTTTGATGGATGTAAGCAGCGAGTCTTGCCGTCTGAGATGACAGTCGTATGAAAAGTATGAATGTACATAAACTCCGTCCACGTAGACACACCTGTACGCATCCCACATTCCGTTCCGATCAAAGTTAACTCACGAATCTCTGCAGTGCACTTTACATGTCCGTAGGGTATGTCCATCGTAGTTTAATGTCTGGTTGGGAACGCAACGTTCGACGTAGGTACGAGTACTTGTTAAGTTTTTTCATCGCATTGGGTGTCATTTTGGGTCATTGCTTCGAATGTACCTACTAGTGTAAAGTATGGTTTCATTCGTGATCCGCTTATTCTAAGCAGCACTTTTGTCCACTTAAAGTTATGTATGTACGTACAATGTTTGTAAAGCCACAGCACTAACTATTAAAAAAAACTCCCTCACGTCTTCCAAAATGTTGGTGTTCCGGTATTATCAAAATTCTGTAAAATTAATGATACGATTTGAGTTTGAAATTTCACCCGAGTACAATTGTTAAGGAGTCATTCGAAACTGTACTCGTATACTCGTCACTATCTTACAGCTTTTAAAAATTGTAGCAGAGCTGGAGAGAATCGTTTTTATCACCTTTGAACTGTACCTCTTAAGAATTACACTTTACAACCACTTTCAGTTTTTTCAGATTATCGTTACTGATTATTTTAGAGCTAAAACTGATGTTTTAATTGGTCCATATTATCTAGCGAAAGGAGAGGTAGAGAGTCGATGAAACAGAGACTTGACAAAACTAAAAAGTACTATAGAATCGTAGTTTGGTGACCCAGTTCTCGGTATCTTTGGGTGGTATATATTTTTAGATATTCGACTTTACTGATGTTTTTTCAGTAGAAAATTAGCGAACTACCACAAAGTTCGTCCTATGCTAATCGTAAGATTCTGGTGCTCGACGGCAGTAATTCCATTGTTCTCTGCAGCCGAGTATTTGCAGAGTCATTCGCTGAATTAATATTAATGACGCCATGCGATATTTTTAACATGACCTGAGTAGTTGTTTCAGTATAATACATATCTATTTTGTTAGCTGAGAATTGAGACAGAGGTGCGGGTAAAGGCTGACGAGGGTGCGAGCGTCATTATTTTAGTTGACTGGTGCCACGCTGTCTGGACGTAGTACTCAACTTGATCTACTTTATCTCGGAGACCAAGAAGAAAGCATAGTATGTTGCTTGTGCATAGTACAGAGCGTTCCAGATCGTTGTAAGAGATAATCAGCTTTCATGTATGTACGTGTGTAGCTATACTTTAAAGTGTTGCAGGTCGGTATTTCTTACCGAGCATTAGCGTGTTCATTCATTTCGCACTAATCCAAGTTTCTCTTTGTGAACGCCTTAAGTAGGTATGACTGGTAGTCATCCCTATGCATGGGATTGGGGGCTTGGGGGAAGCAAGTTGCTGTACTACTAGATAAGATACAAGATTTGACCGATAACCTTCTATTTATAAGCTGTCTTCTTGAGTAAATTATCTCCTTTTACAAAATAATACTTATTAGGACCATTTAAAGTTTAAGATGTTTGGAGTTGCCAGTTTCCATTTTTCCATTAATATTTGTAAAATGAGTAGGAAGAGATACAAAAGACGGAATTGGGAAAAGTCCCACCAAGAAAATTCAAACCCAGTAGGTACATAAAAGTGGAAAAGAACTCTCAATGAAGTCATTTCAAGTTAACTTACCTAACAATAAGATATTTATAGGCTATTTATAAATTAAAATTACTTGCCTACTAGTATTTACATGTTACTTTCTAGTAATTTACGCTTTTATTAGTACCTATCTACTTCGTGGAAGACCATGGGTATATGGAGACAACCAATACTCGAATGTTTTTTCACTGACTTTTGTTATAACTGATAACGGTTGCATTTTAAATAATTACATTGTTTGAACTTTATGTCATTAAAAGCTAAATAACTTTTCAAACTAATGAAAGCATTTACTAAACCCACCCGTTTACGTGCCATTTACCAAACAGTTTTGATTTCTCATTTGTGTTTTCCAGCAATGCAATTTTAAGAGTAGGGCATGTTGAAAAAGAAGTATGTAGTCATGGTTTATAGAGCGGAAGTCATCGAACTCAATACTGGGGTTTACTATATTTAATTAAAAAATGTTTTTTCGAGAGAAACGCTACTCAGTACCCAGTATGATAGGTATTTAATCGTCCGTCTTTAGGGTAGTTTGGGAACGAGTTTGTATAAGCCAGAAGTTGCGTCCATGGCATGAAAGAGTTTTCCCTTATAAATTTTGCTTAAAACTTTTATGCTTTTCCGAGGACATTCGCTTTCAGGAGACTGAGATGTAATTGAAGGTACTGTGATCGTATCCTGGGACATGGGACCCACGCTGGGTTAGAGAGTTATATTTAGTTCTAGTGTATACCTCAATATACTGGTTCCTGCAATCATTTTAGGTAGCGATTAGGTTGTGCTGTAGTAATTTGTACAAGTAGAACTTGTGTTTTCGCAATGAACACCAGAAGTAGCTCTTGGCGTTTGTGCGTGTCCAGGAAATGCTTGGGGACGGCGCAGTATTTTTCTTGTTGTCGGGTCTGTTCTATCATAGCAATTTAATTCGGAAAAGTAGGTCAGGCTGAGTTGAACTGTTTTGGTGCCACTTAACTACCTTACACAACCGCTCATCGATACGATGATCATGATTGGTTAGTGGACTAAAATTATATAACTGACGGCGGTGCTAGTACTTCACTCATGATTTTGTGTGATGTGTGGTAAGGTAGACACAGTGGAGTTACGAAGTTTCCGATTGACGGTGGGATGAGTAGAACGTTTTTTCTTTTCGTAATTGGAGCAAAAATATTAGGGTGGGTTCCATGTTCCCTCTGACTTTGCAGTTCTGCTGCAGTTCAAGTATTTTTAATTATTGCTCTTATCTTCTTGTCTTGGAAAAGTTTTCCTTTGCTTCGCTTGTCTGACATGCAGAAAGCAGCACCAGAGCACCACAAAAAGCTTGTCTGTTTTGGTCAGTGTCTCTGTGCTAATGTTGGATGCACGTATTTTGAAAAATATCTTTACCTACATACTAGTCACATAGATAACACAATAAAAGTCCATTAACCCTTCTTGGAATTTCTTTGAATGTCAAAGTGTTGCCAAAAGAATTCAAAGAGCTATAGTATTATGAAAATGAAGCTTTGAAGAATTTGCTCATATGCCTGCGCCAAATTTCATTACCCTAGTTTTTGTGATTTTGAATGACTGCATACTTAAGGTGAAGTACCTGGTTCTTTCTTTGCTTTCTCGGAAAACATCAAAGCGTTTAATATGTATACTATGAAAGTTTCATTTATTCGCTTTCAGTATGAAATGTTGGAGCTGTACACATACGCAGCTGCATCCGTTTTTGAATCCTCTTTCCGTGGCCAAAAGAAAAAGATACCAGAAATATAAAAAAAAAGTCTTCTAAAATTTTGCGGGAAATCCTTTTTGCCAGAATTTACAACTTTCCTATTATTTTATTATCCAACGCAGCAGACAATAAGGTTAACAAAATGTTTTACCCAGGAAATAAAGAAAATGCAAGGGAATAACCTGAAATGTATTTGTCGACACTGCTCGTAGGTTATTATCCATGAGTACGTATACATAAGAGATGAATCAGGGAGATTGCGATAATACTACTTGTGTAGGTACATTAGTCTTTAATTGCAGCTGCAGGTCCAAAGTTAGTTAAGAAAATGCTTTTAGGTAGTTTATGATGTATATTTAACGTGAAACTATTTCAAACTTGATCTTTTTCCAAAATTTTGGTAAGATTCATCGTGTGTTAACTGCGTTTTTTTGTTTAAATTAACCACGCGCGGAACAGGAGTGGCTGTACGGGTACGCTGCATATCGACAATATTTTACTAGTTTGTGCTGGTGAACTGTTGTGACACGTTTAGAACAAATGTAGGTAGGTATGTACCTACTAGGAGTTCCCACCACTGCCTACGACAGCGGCAGATATTTCTATCACCATAAGTTAGACGGGTAACAAGGAGAAAAATGTCTCAAAGGCAGAATTGGAGGATACCAGAAGTGTACATGAAGCGGTGCAGGAAAGTATACGTGGAGGTCAGTAGCTAACATTAATAGTGACCGGCTTGGGTAGGGTAGGCGACAGGTTAATCCCGACCTCTTCTATTTGAGATACAAGACGTACATAAGTCTAGGTGTAAAGACGAGCGTAATTCTTTCATTTTTACTGTTGTAGGCTCTCATTAGTCAGACTTCTATTCCACTTCTTAGGACATGTGGCAGGGGCCATTTCTGCTTGATTGCGCATCTTTTGACACCTCTACACGTTGGATAATGTTGAAGATCCTTTGCCTCCAAAGTCTCCCACCCTCCTTATTATCTAGATACCTATGCTGATGTACGTAAATAGATAATCAGTCCCTATTAGCATAGGTACTTTAATTCCAGATCACGTGTACTTTGAAGGTGACATTAATGTGTTGTCAGTGTTTAAATATGCAGTTCCCGCCCTAAAATCGTTATAAATTTCATTTGTGTATGTTGCTGTCTTCCATAACATATGTTCTTGCACAAAATTGTGCAAATGCAACTGCATCTTGTTTATTATCTAGCAGCTTCGCCTCACCGTGGAAATGCAGACAGTATTATTTCATACCTCTTTGTAATCCTAAGTAAGGTTTGCTCAGTACTTCCCTACAGTAACTTCGGTGTATAAAAAGTGAAGATTTTATGTAGGTACATTAGGTACATAGATATTTGGAAGATAAAGATAGATCTCGGCTCGGTACTGAAACAGAAACAGAAGGAGCGGTCTAACTTTTAATGGCAACTTTATTTAAACTAATCGTTGCACACAGTTTTTTTAATTGTAAGTTATAATCATAATACTGACGCACTCCCTGTTGAGATCAGAGTAGGTGATGTGGATCATGCTGTGTTGGTCGAGAAATGCATGTTCGCCTTTTTTTGTTGAGGTATCTCTTAGTGTTTACTGTCTTTCTCGCATTGATGGTCTGAACTACAAAGGACACGCTTTGCAGGAGAAATCATGAACGGTGGGTGCTTTTAGCGTATACAATTAATGATGACTTTAAAAAGTCTCTGAAAGTCAAAAGTAAACTCAGTTTTAAGGGTAGTAACAGCTTATCATGCACAAGATTGCTGGGAGCTATGAAAAGCCACATGCAAGGAGATTTTGCATGGTGATGTAAGGTTAAGGTAAACTTTTATGGTCTGATCCTTATTTCACGATGCACAAAAAATCATTTTTTACAATGTCTCATGCATCCGAAACGTGTCTACATACCTACTTGGGATCGAGTGAAAGGGTTCTGCCAAATTATTTACGTAATTTCCAATGGCAAATATTTATTCAATTTTGTGATTCCGCAGTATTTGAAGCGATGATGCTGTATGTTTCTGCGTACAGTTTTTTTTTGTCTTTGGTTCAGTTTGAACCCGTGAATGACACCTTAGTGTTGAAGAGCTGTAAACCTAATGTCTAGGGGTCAAGTTTGTGATTCGTTATGTTTAAACTGTACTCGGACATTTCTTAAAAAAATGATTTTTATCAGAGAACGGGCAAACAGTGTATGTGCAAGGAATTTGATTTTTCATTTCGAATATTAGTTTAAAATTTTTAACCTTAGTTTGAGGCAGGAAAACATAATTAGATAGAAAAACGTCGGCTCGTGTCTTACTGTAATGTACTGGACTTGGCCCGTGTTGACTTCGTATTAAATAATTAGGTAGTGGGTGCATATGTATACGTGCGAAATATAAGTTGAGACTGACCGATTTAAATTTGTAAAAAAAGTCAGTGGAAAAGGTTCTCTGAACTTAATTATTGCAAAATTTATTTTGTGTATTCCTATACTGACTGTAAATTTTCCAATGTAAGTGAGCATGACGGAAGGCGGGTAGAGTGAGCCGTTCATGCAGAAAAGAGTGCCCCAAAGACATAAATTCAGCTATTAAAAAAAGCTTCGCAACTGTTTCTGCCTGTAATTTAGTTAGCCGGCCTTTGTAGATGATTGATATAAAGATTCCTTCAAGGAAACTGCTTGAAAAAACGAAATTTTAGTGGAGTTTTCATTTGATGAATTGGAAGCATTATTTTGCATATTAGGTTAATTCAGTGCTTTATCAGATGGTTTTCGGAGGTGATTGATCTGGTGCGTTTATTGTTCTTTCGTTCTTTGAGTTATGCGAGTGTGCCGTGCAGACTGAAAGGCTTCTCGTAGTTGTTCTGGTTGAGCTCCTTAAATAGCTCAAGATCAAATCTTAATAACGTCAAGAGCGACATACATATTATACCCACGGTCGTTAGTTATGCGTGGCTCTTACTGATGGCTTTTGAATTTAAATATATAATGAAATCCGTACAAAGTGTTATGGTTGTTGGCAAGGCATCAATTTTATTTAGTAAATGGTGTTAAGCCTGCTGAAGGTGACTGGAAATATCCAGTTTTCTCGTTCGTCATTTTGGATTGGCTTAAGTTTGTGTTTGTGAATCCGTATGCACATGGGTACAAGTGTTTAATGTTTGGGTGAAACCGATTTTCACAGTTGACGATACAATGGAAATCATAATGTATCCGTTTATTTGTTCAGTAATCCAAACACTAGATGATCGAGGATGGGAGTTTGGAATATGTTCTGACTAGTGAGTTCACTTAACTCATGCTTAGTTTAGCAACTAAGGATAAGTAATGAGAGCTAATGTTGACGAAAAGAATAAAGTAGACGCTTATTATCTCGAAAGTTATTAATATCGATGATGTGATAAAATATGAGCCGTAAAAAGAGTGCCGACAGTGCCTGCGGTAAGTGTGTAGACGTATCAAACATATGTTCACCGTATATGATCAGTCACTGTTCTTGAATGTAATTATTCTGCAAGTTGCTCTATTGAGAATTGTTGAATTACGTAGTTAGTTGTGTAGATGCCTTGCCTGTCAAGTTTTAGGGCGAAATTAGGGCTGTGTAAGATGAGATCATTCGTATTTTGTCTTCGCACATTCAACCACAACAGGGTGCATATCGATACGTACCTTGTTGATTGCTTCGTTTGGGGCTGGTGCAGGCAGATATGCAAATGTTGTGGAGAATGATTTAGAATTATTGCTGTGGATATGTAAAACCATGAACTCAAACACTCAGATGAACGTGTACCTACACGTACGTATCATGTGTCTGCCGACTGTCATGTAAATTAACCCTTCATCATGCAGGTGCAGGTTAAATGCTTTATAGATTATGGGATCATAGCTTGCTAGACAGACAGGCGACTTACATTTGTGCAGTGTAATTATATTAGGTAGGTTAGTTTGCTTTTATGTTGTCGTGAGCTAAATCCTTGGAATAAAGTAAAGCTATAATCTGTGATACTCAAGAAAAGTAATGATTACTTATGTTGTTGGGGTACCAAGATGTGCTGGTGCGAAATTGTTTCTGTATCAGTCCACAGACCTAGCTTGTTTAGCAATTAATTCAAGGAGTCGTTGAATGCTCTGAGCAGAAAATGACCAAGAAGTAGCAATGAGCGGAAGGGGCGGGATCTCAGACCCACAAACCTTCGGCGTCACTACCCTACGATATGTTCCTTTCAGCTCCATTAACTCATTTATGTAATTATTAGTTTAGCCCGGAAGTATTCGAGAAATTGTTGCACTAATTGCTGGAAATGACATGATTGCGTGGGCAATGTATTTTTAGAGCCTTTTCATAATACATATATCTTTTTTATTTTTAAAAAGTTGTAGTATCCCAATTTCAAAAGATTCTACGTATTAGTTTACAGTCCGTTGTCAGGGTAAGTGAAGATACAGGCTGAAATCTGAACTATTTTTCTGTTTCTGTATCTGACATCCATGGGCGTTTGTGACGTAACAACTTTGCATTCAGTTTAATTTAGCATACCTATAGAGTTTCGTGTGATCCCAGTCTTTTTAGTGGAAAAGTGCTATGCAAATAAATGCACATGTCTTGAAAAACTCACGGAAAAGAGGACTATTTTGGACTGCCAAGTTGCTGTATACCTACATGTTCACTGCATTCAGGTCTCTGCTTATTATCCTCTATTATAACAATAGCATTAATGCAATTTCAAAATTGATTATGTAAGGATTCAGTAACAGTATCCATCGTCGGGCGGGACAGCTGCTCATGTTTCGATAGGTAATTATAAAAAATATATGTGTCTTGAGCTATTATGTCCGTATGTACAACAAGCTGCTCTCTGTCTCTTCTGCTTGGGAATTTTATGCGTGTCTGTATGTAGTGTAGTTGTTTGTCTATTCTACATCTCTCTTTATGGCTTCCTACGTTGAGAAGGATTTTGAAATGTTTTTTTTTATACGCGTAGCAGTGTGGATAGTGTAGGTATCATAATTTTCTCATGTGTCAAAGAAACATAAATAAACCACAAAGCAAGAAAATATTTTCGTGGGACGTGCCTACACGTAAAGGTAATTGGACTAGTAGTGATTTTAAAGTGAAAGGTCTATTAGGGAGATACATACTTGAACTACATTTTCTGAAATATTGTCACCAACAGGGTATATTTTATTGCATATCCTGGTCGGAATTTTGAAGGGCTGTTTATTTAGGGGAACGTTTCCAAGCTAATCCGTGGAGTTATCCAGATGGAAAAATTTAAGCTAAATTCTATGATTTAATTTGTGTGTCTGTATGGGTTTTTCGGTTTATTTTGGCAGCCAGCAAAGCATCACTATCTGAAAAGAATAAATTGACGCGCAACACACATTACTTATCTCCTTTTTTTAAAATAATTTTTTCTGTCATGTCAATCGTTTATTGTCAGTAAGAGAACAAAGGCGAGCCTCCTGTATGACCAACTTGCATGTACCCTTGCAACTTCCACTTCCAGCCTCACTGTATAAATTAATTACTAATGTACTCTCAAGGCGGAAATTTTCATTTTATTAGGTTTAAAATGATACCTAGTAATTTTCGTATGTAATATAATAAATTAATGATAGAATAATTTCTGTTTTCTAATCTGGTGTATGTCAGAATGTACAATGGGACTGAATATAGACCTTGTACATATAAGGACCATACGTGATGCAAGTAGTATACGGGAGCGTATATATATTTGTTGTTGGGGCAGAGTAGTTACCTACATTCTCCCCAACTTTAGCCACTGCATTGCTAATCAAAAGCTACACATGGATATTTAAAAAATATGTACCTAGGTACCCATGCAGTTCGCGTTCGAGTAGCTCTGATCGTAGGTAAGGCTTTAAAGTTGGCATATTGAAAGATAAGAATGAAAATCATTATGTTTTCATGAAAGGTCGATACCCTGCATCGGATGATAGATAGTTGCGATGAGCTACGACATACGAGGTTGAATTGAATTGAAACAAAGTGGCCGTGCCTGGGGAGGTTTTTTCTTTAATTCGCCAACTGTATATTATGATGTGCATCACGACCACGACTAGCCATATAGTTGGAATATGTCGTGGGCTGTAAGTGGTGTTGGCCAAGGCTACTCTACGCATACGCAAATCGTGGTAGTACAAACCACGGCCATAAAAAAAATGTAAGAGAGATTAGGTGAGTAATTGACCCAGGCCAGATGATTCCAAACTGTTAGGCCGTAGTAGCTTGGGTCTAAAGGGTGTGGTGCCGACGACGTATTTTATTCGTGAATTTTGGATCCCAGGCCATGTAGTTATTTGAATGGGTTAATAATTACTACTTGCAAATATACTTTGCAAATGTACGAGAAACGCAGCAAGACAGGAACATGTAATCACGTACCTACCCTATGACAATCAAATGCAATTTGAATAATTTTATATTCTGTATATCTACCTACATATATTAATCTGTTGGTATGGGTCTATGTGTAGGGTTCGTACTGTGTAAAAAGCATTTTGAAGCCGCGCCAATGGGAGGTAGAGAGATTATTTCTATATAAATGTGTTTATATAATAATTTTGATAGCTCAGATTGGTTGTTAATGAGTGGGCTACCCTGTTGCTGACGGGGTTGTTGCATGAAGTGTGTGTAGAATAAAATATTGTTGTTAGGTCAGGGAATTTGGATTATAGTTAAAATATAACGGAACTAGTTGCTCCGTCATCAAGCCGCACTCTTTTTGTTGTTCAGCTATAACTTTTTCTTTACTCGTTGAAAATCTGAGCAACTCTAATGATAGGTTTTGGATTGTGACCCCGTTTCATTTGGTACTCGCCGTTCATTTGTAGAATACTCCAATTGACTGTGTGGTGATGTGGGCCTGAAACTTTGCAGATAAAGTATCGAGATTCGAACTGTATGGTCTCAAGTCGAATGTTTACTGTTTACTGGAATTTTTAGCTCAGTACATAAATATTGGATGCCGAGATTTTTTATTCATAATTTTCACCGTATTATGGTTGTGCTATAGTACCTACCTTTTACTGATAGGTGATAATGTCGTGTAGCATTTATATTATGTACCTACCTTGTTTCTTTCAAACAGCACAATTTATTGTGCAAGTGTTGGGCTATTAATGTAATCTTATATTAATTTGTTATTAACATGCATTGGGTAACTATGTCGAGGTGTAAATTTTGATCGTTGATAGTTACTACTACCAATCGTCAACCTAGGTACCTGCTTTTATTAGATTATTGTATATTAGTCAAATATTACCTTCAGAGATCTAAACTCCTACACTACATGCATTAATAAGAATGTATCCGTGGCAATTTTAGCGGACACATTTTAGAGGGCTTCAACCCCAAGCTGCGAGCAAATAAGTACCCGGCATGTAATTTTTAATTCAAGCCGGGGAACCGCCCCCTTTGCAAGTGTCGAAGCCACGGCTTCATAAACTGATAAAAAACCATTCTTCCTTTTATTTAGTTACTTTGCGAGATGCGAGTATTGGTGAATTCGAATTAGAAATCCTTTGCTTTCTACGAGTGTCTTGGAGATTTTTAAAATCAAATAATTATTGGACCTTTGAGTGTGTATAATTTACATGCTGATGGGATCATTGGATACCCTGACCAAGGATAGAATAAAATTAGAGAGCATCTGAACGTAATCTTCGTTGTCCTAGTATTTTTCTGCTATTGTACAGGGATTGGTTTGAACTTCGTGGGTCTGCAAAAAAAATTAGAATGCTAGTCATTAATCAGACCACAATTATTATTACTTATTACGAAAGTCAGAGCAGCTGCAGTGATGTGAAGCGAGAGAGAGTGTGTGTGTCTGTCTGTATGACGACATATCCATGATCTCTCCTTGCTTGCAAAGGAACCACAAGAGTGTCTAATTATGTAGCCTTGTAAGTTCTCCTTTACATGAATGTTGGTCTCTACACCTTTGCTTGATTGATTTGGGTAACGAAGGAGCAATTGAGATAAACACATGTAAATACAGGAACTTCTGTAAAAATGAACATTGATCAAATTTAAATAACAGGATTGCAGAATTTATCATTCCACCAAGCTAGCCAGCTTGGCGCTATCCGCGCATTTTCCTTGCCTATTCATGTGTGTACTTCACCACGATAATTGCTACGTTGCCCCTTTACGTATGCCTTGTCCGACCGTGCATGTGCATCAACATGTGCACAGTATCAATATCATGGTGGAATGAGTTGATAATATTTATTAGACGTAGGTAGGTACTTGCTTGAAAGTGGGGTATCCATCCCTCGTGTTCAGAACCATTCACTCATTTCTTAGCACTTATTTGATTGGTTTGCTGACAATGAGCTGTGTGAAGATGCTGGTTGAAAAGTTTGCAATGTTGCAAAACAAAAGAAACATGTATTACATGGATAGGTACTTAAAGCATCTATGTATCCGACTGACTTCGCAATATATTCAGATGTTTCAAACCTTTGAATTTACACACTGACCTGCAAAAATGAAGTTTGTAGAAACTGCAGACGTGTCTTCAACTCTACATTGAATCCCCTTTGCTTCCACTTCAACATATTTCTGGCCATGCTTGGTTCAAAAAGCTCTCTTGATTATAATGACAATTTATACAACCACAGATTTTTGATTTTTTGTTGAGGACTAGACGCATAAAATACATTTGGCAGCCGGATCTATTGTGTTTTTGTTATTGCATAATAAAATGAGTAAACAAGTTGTAAATAACATTTACGCATGTTGTTCTGGGTTACTGGTTTTGAATTTCCAGGTTGAATATCATCACCACGTCGTACATGTTTTATTAGTGTTTGTTGTGACAGATGAATGATACAAAATTACCTACCTACCCACCTACGTACAGACAGTCATTCAATTCATTGGTCTCTCGTGCGACTTTTTACATTACCTACATACCTACTATATGTGGAACTGGACGAGACCAATACAAGTCTCACATAGTATACCTAATATGTTTGTACAAATGGCATTATTTCGCAGCAGTTGTAATAATAACTGCAACTATAATTAATGGGTAATTTATTACCTGTTTACCTTAAAAATTACTTTTTTTTAGTCTCTGTTGTTTTGCTTCTTATGGTACACTTTTCCATTGCATTGGAAAGTACTGCTTTATTATCTGGAGTTCTTTCCGGTCATTGTCTGGATCGTGAGCTTTCCTCCCTTTTAAGTAGGTCATAATTTTAAGCGTTTATTGGCACCTCAGGTAGGTATTTTAATTTATTTGACCCACTGTATAGCGTCTGGTCGTCTTTACCAGATGTATGCGTACTGTTCATGTATACCTAGTTTATTCCTTGGAATTACAATTTACACCGCAGGTAGAAGACAGGGTAACTATGTAGTTGTAAATAAAAAAGAATTATTATGACTATATTTGCAGACGCCGTTGGTTCTAGGAAGGTAGGAGGTTTGAATGATTTATTGCAACCTTTTTCTACTTCACTTTGCTCTTAATTTCAAAGGTTCTGATTAAAAGTATATTTAAGAGTTATGGTGTCTGAAAATGTGATATTAAAGGAAATTAATGGCTTTGTAATATATCCTGTCGTTGTCTGTATACTCTAGTTATACATATAGATGTTTGCGGATGCATTTCCGATAGGAATAATGACGAATTTAAAGATATTGGATTTGATAATGGATGATGCATTAACTAAAATGTAAAATCATCTAAAATGTGACGGCCTTGTTGGTACGCGGAGCAAACTAGCTGGTTTAGGTGTATATAATTATACTCTTTATGCACGCAGTGTAACAGATTGAATCAATGATTTGAGGTCATTCGTCGTTGCTTCCCATAGATTCCAATGTCACATCCGTTTAATTAAATATTGATAAGCGATGGTGTGGGGAATGATTACCTGAGATAATTGTGGGACTACTACTAGTGCTGTTCTTCAGCCCACAGGATTTGTAGTGTGTGTGTGAAAAGGGTAATTATTGGTGTGAATTATATATATTATCATATTAGGTTTGTTGTATGTACATACTAATGAGTAGTTGCTAACGAAGTTGAACACACTGGGGATGCGGTTCTCTCTAGATTTTTTGTTAGTGCAATAATTTAAACCAGACTTAACAATAAAGAACATAGGAAAGAATTAATTATCGAGCTCACTTTTTATGTAAAACGGTAAAACCAGCTTGAAGCGTTAACCCAGTCAGACGTCAGACCAAGCATGATATTGTTCCAAGAGAACTAAACGTGTCTCTATTAGTATTTCAGAACAGTATCAATAAACTGATTGCAGTGTGACAGACTCTGGCTTCGGTCTTATTCAAGCTAACTGATTCAAACCAGTTTCATCTTCGTCACTCAATTTTTGAGATCCAAAATACGACTCACGAGCAGCAAGGAACATGCTGCCTTGTAATTAATACATTAATTGTACCCTCACTATTTTAAAAAGCAAAGCCAATTTATCGGTCATGCGTGATTCGGTATAAAATAATTCATAATAACAGACAACCTACAAAAGTAACTCAAACTCACAAAACTGCCGTTTACTAAAATTCGACAGAACAGAAGCTTCAGGGAGATAGGAAGAACAATTTATCATATCATTCGGTCATAGTTCGTTGGTAGAATATACAAGGGCGGCTGAGCCTTGATTAAATGTATTGTTAAAATACACAAGATATTAAGGTAATGAGAACTGTAATCCCTTATGGGATGGGAGCATGCATAAATGTACTTCCTATTTATGGTAATGTAGCTACCTTCGTGGATATTGCTAGCTAAACGCCAGCAGGCAGTTGACTGCTATTTCAAGTACCTTACGAACTGGATGTACCTACACGTTAAATGCTTAAATGCCCATTTTATTTCAATATTATTAAATCGACAACTGGGTTTCCCCGGAAATAGGCGATGCTTCAAAATTGACTTGTCCAACTTGTCCTCCCTGAATACGATGATCAACTTTTGTACTATTCAGGAGAGCATCAGTTAGTTGTTATTAATTAGGTTAACTTCTAAAATTGGTTGTTTACATGGGGTTATATCGTTGATTCATTTTCAGCTTGTACTTGGGAAATGTTTAGTGATCGTGGTGATAATCATAATATATTTATGCAGTCCTACCTACTCAAGAGTATCAATTTAGCATTACTGCTCACTGTATGTAGTCCACTTAGTAGTATGTAATCGTTACTTTTATCTTAGTGAAAGCATTCCAGTATGTACCTACGTTTATCGTCCAATCACCCGAAACCCGAACGTAGTAGAATAAGTAAGAGTTGTAATAAATCTTCGTATGTTTTTGTACCGCGTACGCTCATTGGGATTGATTCATTTGTATGTAGGTAGGTAAGTAATTGTAGTACGCAATATGGTATTGTCTTTTGCTGCGCGTTGCTGAGCTGTTGTAGTAGTTTTTGGTAGATTTGTTTTGCAATTGTCCGTTTGATTTATGCAAGAACATCTTCTCTTCAGTGCCTTTTTCCTACTATACTATGATGAAATGTTGGATACTGATATGGTTTCTACTACCTTCTGTAATTGCGTATATACCGCATAGGCATTGCTATGTCTACTATGGCTTATTCCTCTATCGTGCCTGACATTGTGCTTTCTTCCACACTTAAATTTAACCTGAATTCGCAAAGTTTTAACTTGAATACCTATATCAAAAGCTTTAGTGTTTTATATATATTAGCTTTAATTTAATTTTCAGTTTCTGTCTCTGCACGTATTTCACTCACTACGATAGTATTTCTTATGAAAAAAGAGGATTAAAAGGGATTTTTTATAAAATAAAATAGTTTGTATTATTTAATAAAAGGGATTTGTTGTAGTGTCTGTCTGCGTAACCAAACTAATTTGTCTCAACGTGTGTCGAAAATCCAAAGATTTTGAACTCTTTGATATTCTGCAGTCGTAGTCCTAGGAGCTCAGAACTTGCTGTCTATTTGAAGATGGATTCACTTTTTAATAGGATTTGCTTACGTAAGTAAATGTCTCCCTTGAATGTACCTAAATGAGTCTAGTGAATACGCTGCGTACTGAAGCCCCACGACAGTATTATACTCACCTGGGGCACTTTAGCACCTTCGGCGAGGACAATAACTCTACTAGAGTCTTCGTATAACTACAGTGAATGTATTTACAGAAGAAATCCTGCTGTGAGTATGAATTTGCAATATTACGTATGCGAATGCGAATGCACTTAAGTAAGCCATTGTGTAGAAGATTTGCGTGTGCACATAATAATGGAAGTGGAGTGCGAAAGAAGATTTGCTATGTGACTGATGGAAGCAGCAAAGATCGAGTTTAAACTAGTTTTTACAGCCTCAAATGCACGGTCTTATTACACCGTGGTAGTATTCTGTTCTGTTCTCTAAACATGGGGAACGACTGCATTCTGCTAAATGCTTTGGAAGAAGTGTCGTAGATTTATTCTTTGTTTCCACGAATACCACGTATCTATCTTACTCTTGGTTGGTGTGGGTGCGGGAGTCGAGTAACGTAGTAGTAAATTTGTTAGCTGCTTACCACCAGTATCCAGTAGTTTGAAGAGGATGATCGATTACGATAGGAATCACACGGAAACCTCAAGAATTTTTAAATGAAAGAAATAAATGTCCCAAAATCATGTATACATAGTCGTAGGTGCATAATTATATGCATAAAAGTTATTTAACGTAATTCCGTGGTAGTTGTCATTAGATTTTGCCAAATATGGCCTCCGTCATGGTGAAAGAGAAGGTCATTGCAGTAGGTAGGCATGTAGATCTTATTTCTATAAATAATAAGTTGTAAAGTTGTACGTTATCTTTTAAAATTCAAGTCTTAATTTCTAAATTATATCTACCTTGGGTTCTTACTGTAATCGTGGCGTGTGCAACTAGGAGTTTGTAGAATGGAATTAGGAGTTTAAAAATGTAAAGCGACAGTTTGTGAATTAGCCTCAATGATAGGAAGTAGACACGTAGTTGCAGAATGGGCAGTTGGTGCTATTATTAATTTCGAAAGTACGTTTGTTAACAGTGAATCAGCAGTATAATGTAGCTTTAAAGTTAGCATCAAAGTCAAATTTACAAAAATAAAGTGCATTTCGTAGTCAGAATAAGCGAAAAACTAGGGGCAAATGGTCATCATCTTTGGTTGAGTCAGGTCGGTTTTGACAGAATTTGGACTCAGCGAAACTTTTATGCTTACTCTGTCTGAAAAAGCTGATATGATGGCATGAAAATTTTCATGGTGGCTCAGATGTTAAAGCATCTTGACAATCACGAAGCCGTAATGTTATTTAAAAACATAAACAGCCTGTATGTATGTACGTAGTGTTCTTTTAAAATAACAAATAACAAAGCATCCACTCAATTCATGCTCCCATCACAGAAATATCACGCATGGGAGTATGTTCAAGACTACCTATCTATGGATGTTTAGGCTTGTGCAAAATGTCTGTTGGTTAGTGCAGGTACCTTAGTATTTGCAGTGCTTATATTTGTTGCGTATTGTTAAGTACCTGAGTGCGAAGCAGGAGGCGTTTGGCCGTACTGTACTGTACATAGGGAATGCCTAGGAAAGGCAGCACTGACAATATGCAATAAGATCCATGTGTTAACGATAAACATGGTGTTGGCCATTACAGAAAGTAAATTCTCGTAAGTTGAGTGCTGGCTCACTTTCCAGTTGAGCTAGAAACCTCGTCGTGACAGGTTGTTTTACCTGCGAATTTATTAAGCATTCTCTGTTCTGTGCAAAAGTCATCAGTCGTCTCGAACAGACACATACTACATTTTTGTGTGGAGTCAAATAGTCTGGCTGGTATGTTTATTGCGAATTTGTGTGCTCGTGAACTGGGCGCTAAAAGTGTATAGCAGTTTTCATTGCCACTGTCGTGTCTACATCAGCTCAAATCTACTCCTGCCACAACTGAGTTGAGCGTATTTACTAACTGAGCTTGTATACTTTATCAAGCTTGAAGTTGCACATTCACAAGTCACTTTGGCTTGTACAAGTAAAATTAAGTCAAAGGCATTAGACAATTCCTTACTCAGACGAACAATAGTCTTTTAAGAAAATCCTAGTTTATTATTGACTGCAGAAGAAATTGATGTTTTTATTTACTAATAAACTAACTGTTCGACAGACAACATCGAAGTTCAATTGCGTCAGCATCTGTGATTAAAAAGAGGAAATAATTTCTACTTTCAACTACAAATATATAGGGTATACCAATACATAGTTTAAACATTTTTGGGTTTAGAAACTCGTTGCTAGCGCTGATTTGAAACTGGAATATATTGGAGACAATTAATCAATCGTTGAACGTCTGTGTCTGAAAGCGACTCCTTTAGGGGGAAGAAATCAGTGTTTTATTTAATATCTTGATCGTATATTTGAGTGCAATGCTTGTTGAATTATTTGTGGCTTTTCCGTGGTTTCTTCTTCTACTGTATCTGTTGTTTGTCCTGGTCATCGTCTAATTGAATGGGTTTGTGTACACGAGAAAGGGAGGAAAAACAATTGAAGTTAGCGTGCATTCTAAGATGTCAGCCGCAGCTTTTGACTGTAGTAATCAGTTTTGAGCTTTGACACATGGAATTCTTGGGTAAGTAATTATTGGTGACCTTCACTTGCCACTCGGTCTGACACTGACGTGAGTGGAGACTTCGAAAGTATCTTTTGTACACATTTCTGTGTGCAGTTGTTAACATTCCCGGAGTTTATGCAAATGCTTTTCGGACCAAACACCTTATCACTTGTCTGCGTTTCCTAGGAATGCTCCTCTCAAGTCCCTTGTTTTAATTCAGTGCATTTATGTATATAATGCATTTACCTTGGACTATTGTTATCCACATTCACAGAATTGTCTTGAGTTACAAGGATTTTTATTATTATCTCCTCCTTGTAATTTCCCATAG
>JAQFZC010000700.1:0-42751 GCA_034695205.1 Dicyrtoma fusca | reverse complement strand
GATATTGTATACTGTATATGATAATGATGTTATGGGCACTGCCCCTTTAAACATTGAATAAATAATAATAATAATAATAATAGTACTTTGCTATACCATATTTGTATTACGTATTTACTAGTACTAGTACTCATTAAACAGATACCAAAAATGCGATTTTTATTTGTTTTGCAGGGTTTTCTATTTTTGGTCGGGTTCGGTTTTTGCTCGACAATTATTCATCTAGCCGTCATAAATACTTTTACTGTAATATTCTATCTTCAATTAATTTTTGCTCTGATGCCTTCTGCAAAACTGAATGTTAAATTTTTTTTTTGTTAGACCATGAACACATAACACTATATGTGATGATCTTTTCCTAATAAATAAAAAAATGTATACGCTGTTCATTTACCACTGGAACGATTGGAACAAAAGTATATACATACGTCGGTACTTATGAGGGTCCACGCTCACAACTTCGAAAATAATTCGAAAAATCCCAACTTTGAAATACAGAATATTACGAAATAATAATAGTGTACCTTAAATACAAGACAAATTTTGTGTGGTTACGACTTTAAAAGTGATGAGTGATGACCTCTGCATAAAATGCTATGATGGTCTCAGCATCATACAAAGGACAATATCCGGAAATGCCCGCAGCACTGTCAGTACACAGTTTAAAGTTGTAACCATATAAAATATAAGTTACACTATTATTATTTGGTAAAATTCTGACATTCGAGGTAGTGGTTTTTCGAAGATTACATTTTCTAATACGAGTACATATATAGTTTTTCGAAAAACAGTTTTCGAAGTCATGGCTTCGAAGATTTAGTTTCGAAGTAGTGACCGTGTACCAGTATGGACTATAGACTATAGCGTTGCCGTTCTATCAGCTATACAGTATAGCCCTCTATAGCCACCACAACCACACTGCACTATAAGAGCACTCACAGCTTAGTGTTGTCCTGTCCTAGTACCACTACCAGTACCATTGGTACTGAGTTCCAGTAGGGAACTGCAGTGGTATTGGTAGGGAAGGGTAGCGATCAATTGTTGGTCACGTAAGTACTGGTACTCACTGGTACTGATGGAGATACCCTAAAGTAGGGAACTGGTACTCATATCCACTTTGACCAGGGGCTGTTCATAAATTACCGTTACATTTTTCAGAAGTTGGACCCATTTTGCCCCTAATTTAGCAGTTTTTGTTGGCTCAAATCCTCCCCACTTGCTTTGTTTGCAAACTTCATTTTTGCGCAACCTCTAGGGACCTTTATTACCTATGTCATTTCATCAATTTTAAAAAAAAAATTTTAAATTTGCCGCCACAAAGGGTACTGCAGGTACTCTTCGGAAGGTAGTGCCTTGGTACTGGGTACTCACTGGTACTGATGGTTTGGATGGCAAGAAGGCAGTGGTACTGACTTTCAAAGTAGCTGAAGGTACTGATTGGTACTGGAACTCATAAATTCAGGTATAGGACAACACTGACAGCATAGTGGCCAGTTTTATTATCCCCGCCTATATTTTAACATTCAACATAAGAGCCTTTGTCCAAGTAATGGTTTTTACTGGAGTGGCAATAAATTTAAGGACCTTGCCAATTTACCGTGGAATCACACTATAACGACATTCTCCCTATAGCGTCATGATGGAGAATAAAAATCCTGTATCTTCATAATGTTAAATAACCCCGTCTATAACGACAACTTCCCATTACACCCAAAAGAATGCTTCGCTTACAGTTGGCGTTATTAGAGAGATTTCACTATACTACTAGTACCGCGTGTTCACTCGCCCCTCTTTAGTGGTTTGGATTACACAAATTGTAAGTGTTATTCGATATATCTTCTAAAATCTAATCATCAGATCTATATATTATTTTGAATGCCCTTTAGATGATCAAGGAATATGATACTAGTTAGAAAAACACAATTTAAATTTTACTTGACTAGAACAAGGCCAACTAACCTTGGTAAACAGTTTTCAATAATTCGAAAGTAAGAAGGAGGAAATAAACAATCAGAGGCTTGGAAACTAAAGTCAGATTAGCAATAAATCAAAATACTTGGCCACAGCGAATAAAAATGGTAATTTTAAAAAAATCCCGATTCAGTACCTATTGTAAAGGTATATGCGCACGGCGCAAGCTATATTCGTTGTTAAAAAAAAGGTGGCGCACACGTGACACATTCAAATTACATTGTCGCACTGAACGGGTACCCCTCCACAGGGAACTACAGAACTTGTATAATTATACGAATGCGTAAAGGAGGCCCGGGTAAAAAAACAGCCCTCAAAAACTATTATACGTGCAACGGTGCAACTCGCAACTAAAAGCTGGGCACGACAAACCGCTGCAACTGCAGGATAAATATAAAATCTTCTTAACCGGTACTCGCTTACAATAAAAGAGAAGACCTCTTTTTTAAGCTAATAACTGGTCAGAAACCAGTGTAACTTTATAAAGGCAGAAAACCACTATAGCGGTGTGGTGGTGCACTCCGTATAGTGGCATACCTAGGTACATTAGTCTCGTGAAGAAACACTAAAGAGGTGCTACTGTATTTCTAATTTCATAAGGACATAAAACACAACAGCATTATAGTTAGAGTACCTACCTACGTTTATAGTGGCTAAAACCACTACAAGCGCAGAGTGACAGTCTCCCTACAGTGGCAGTCCCCGTGTAGTCAATTAATAGTGCAGGTAACAGAAGTATCGTAGAAGAACCAAGAGGTATATAGACATACAGCCATATCTATTGCATGCATGTTTCACGATCTGTGAAATTTTATTTCCAAACTGACTATTACCGAGGGACTGGGGGAGTAGTCTCGGGTAACTGATTCCCCAAGTGTTTCGTTTGAGGAAATGTATTCCGGGTCACAATAATATGAGCTTGTACATATTTAAATATTTGTGCCTACGCCCTTTCTTAAATAAATTAAAAGAATAAAGTACTTCCTTACCTGTGCCTGTTCACCGCTGCATGATGAAGAGCTGAAAATCCTTGGGAGTCCTGAACATTGGCACCGGGACCCCTTCTTAAACTGTAAAAATGAACAATACATCAGATGTTTAAAATTCCTTCATTTTTAAAGTTTTAAATGATATTCTGCATCGCTACGTAACTTCATGGTCTATCTATCTAATTTATTTATGTTTGTCCAGTCCAACCCACAGTCAACAGTTGATAGTACTGCCGAACATTCGTAACTTATCACTCTTTGTATGTGCCAACTTCAGTGTCAAATGTCCCAGTTTTAAATGACACTATAAATTTAGCGTAGTTCCGTTAAATGGTAAATTTAACTTGACATCCCATGCCAACATAATTTAGATACTATTTTGACGGCCTCAACCACAGATTCACATAATACTGCAAAAAAAAATCGTCTTCGTCAATCGTATTGAATTCTTAAAATTAAAATGGTTTATGTTACATTCAACATAATTCATAATTCATAGGTAACTTCAAAGTTATATGTGCACAAAACACTCCATGTATAAGTGCCTTCTTTCTTCAAAGTTGAACACACACCATTTTTAACTCACAGTTTGTTGACTTGATTCCGTCCGTGCACTTTTAACTGCCATTGTCAACTGTTTTGTTTTGACTTGTCCTTTGCGAGCATGTGAGTCATTAAAGACGATAATTTTGAAATTGGTTCAAGATAATTATATACTGTGTACACACACACACACACACTTGCTTCACTTCTATTTCTATTCCCATGTAGGTATGTTCGTATTGGTTTTGGTTTTGTATGTCATCTGTCAAATTATTCAAAAGATGCTCGGACAGAGTAAATGAGGAATGTAGAACACATTGTACAACTACCTACTGAATAAATAATTATAATAATATTGAATACTTACGCAGTAAAGATGTAAATAGATATGTACTGTCTGTCAACAATGTCAACGTCCAAAGTTTTGCACAGTACAGAACTTACAGAAGATACACTTACAGACACGACAGATAAAAATTCATTACCTTGCGAGAGGACCAGTTCGTTTTGCCCGCTGATTAAGAATCTTCTCCACAATAGCAATATCTCCATTTCTGGCAGCTTCAATTAAGTCCTGATCTTTTCCCATATGAAAAATTGTTCCTTTAAAACGGGAATTGTTGACGAGTTTTCAACAATTCAATGATCCAGTCAAGAAATAATCGATCCACACCCTTCCATACTTGTACAAGGTACTGCTCATGCTTCGTCTCTCTCTCTCTCTCTCCTTCTCTCTCTTTCTATGGGATCATATCCCGTGGTAAAGGAAGCTGCTGGGCTGAGGGATTTCAACCCGAACACACTGTATGTACGGCTACGAGGCTACGGAGTATAGATTTCAGATTTTTACACTGCTTTAATGCCAATGCTTTTGCTCTGCACTGTACTTCCATTCAGATTCACGCGGCTGCCATCCTTGGCTCCTTCACGCACCAACGAATCACACGCAGCAGTGAGAAATGGTGGGAAAGTTCAAAATTTACAAAATCACATGTTCTGTCTATACACATTCAGGTTTTGAGGTTTTTTTCTTTTTTTTTCACTACAAAGTCGAAATAGCTGTTCAAGCCTCAATTGAAGAACTGAAACTGACTGAGCTGAGCGACATCATCGTGATCGTGATTCGTGATCAAAAACATTGTTGTTAGGTGCTGATTAATTAGTTGATTAGGCATAATCGTATAATTATTAATTATTGTCCATTTTCTTTTCAACGAATAGTTTAGTTTATCGTTTGTATGGAAGCTGCGCCTCGTAAGTTAGTTAGTCGTAGTTTTAGTGTTGCCCTGCTTTTAAACTAATTAGATAATTATTATGTGAAAATTAGAACCACAGTGAATTGTGAGGTTGCGACTTGACCTTTCAGTTGTCAGTTTGTCAGTTGTTAGTTTAAAGTTCTGTGGAGTGTCGAGTGTAGAGTCGTAGTCGGTGCGTCGTAGTTTGTGTTGGTAGATAGTGTGGTGTTTTGAACGGTGCGTGACCCTGGTAGTTGACAGAGAATCGGAATTTTTATACATAGGTATACATGATATTGAATGGTGAATTGTTGACTTGACTGAATTCTACGTTGGATTGTCCATGAGATCCGGATCCCTGGACGGACGGGTATTTCATAGTCTGTCATCTGTAGAGAAATGGAGAAGTCTATTTCGGTGATGATTTTCGTGGGTGCGGTGGGAGTTTTTTTTAATTGCGTAATATTGTGGGCGGATGCTGCAGAACTAAATGGTAATGTTGAACATTTTTGATATTTTGTAATTTCTCTTTTTAACATTTAGTTTTAACATTTATTCACAAGCGTAGGTAACCCAAAAATGCAATGGGTTTAACGTCATATACACAAAGCGAAACGCCTATTTCCGGGGATAGACAACTACACTCATGACTCACTAGTCAGTCACTGCTCACTATAGGGTAAAGGCTTCTAATTGTGGTCGTCTTGTAACTGTGGTACCCCCCTGTTTTCTCCAGTGTCACAGGGTATTTAAAATCTAACATACCTTCTATTGGAAGACTAATATCCGAAGATTCAAAACCAGGTGCGTTCGATTTTGATTTACCGTTGTCACTGGAGAAAACAGGGGGCTACCACAGTTATAAGACGACCACAATTAGAAGCCTTTACCCTAGTCATTATTTTTTTGGTTTGATTTGATTATTTTTGACGACTTTTCCTAGAGAAGACAACTCTAGGAGCCCTATGCACTATAAGGAAGATAGCTCTAGGATCTTCAATGTATACTTATCGCAGAACCTTGTAGGATTAGAAGGCTCCAAGAAAATAGTTTTATTATTATTGATAATATGTATGTGATTGATTGTGCTTTGAAGTGGGAAGGTAATCAATTAATCAATCAATTAGGTATTCGTTAAATTAGGATTGCAAATTGCACTTTTGACTTTTCACTTCACTGTTGTACAGAATGAATGCTAAGCTAAGCTACTCGTGGCTCGGTCGGTCGTTGACCGTCATTGTATTTGTGATTGCATTTGCGGTCAATTTTTTCAGTGACAGTCAGTAATCAAGGGGCAAATAAGCTGTTCTAAAATAATAAAGTGTCAAAACATTTGTTTCCTAGTGCACGTACACACGTATAACGAGGTGCAGTATTTTTGAAAATTGTTATCTTACAACGATTGACAGGCATTTGAAGTACAGGTCACAGGGCAGGGTAAAGAAATAAATTAGTTGGCTTAGTAATATAATATCCTTTTGTCCTGGAAGATGATTATAAACCTTTCAAAATTCGACCAAAGTCAGAGTATAAACTTGTTAGTTCCTGACTGAGCAATAACGAGTCTTTTTATCATTCTTTGTCGTTGCTGGTAGACACATCATGTGGCCTCTATCTTAAACAAAGTGGTGTCGTATGGCCTCTACTAATATTTGGGCTGTACCCAGTGTTAATAATTGGTGTCGTATGGGCTCTACCAATGTTTTCAAAAGGTAGCATTTGTTGTTGTATGAACTGTGAATTAAAATGATGATTGAATATTTAAGCTCAAGTGTGCGAACGTGCGAAGTTGGAGATGTTGAAGTTCATTCTAAACTTACCTGTTCGAATGTAACATGGCCATTGGCCACGCGGTGGTAAATGGTCAATCTTCTCTGTTTTTATTTGGAATGGCTAATATTTATGGTCCCTGCGATTTTAAAAACTAATTTAATCATTCAGAAACTTAGGTAGCTAGTATTTTTAGGCATGTAACTATTAGTTACTCCAGTCAGTACAACCGCCTCTTGCCGAGCATGATATATCAGTTGTTTCTATTATTTACATTTAAGATGGTTTGGTTTCAAAAACGGAAGTTGTTGCAATCGCCAAGTCTCACATTACATTGGTGTCATAAGGTGCAACAAATGCTGACCCGAAAATTAATTGAATAAGTAGCCCTCATTATCATCTCTACTTATTTAAAATCAAATTAATCATTTTTTCCTTTCGTCATTAGGATTGTGTGTGCAGTGTGCAGTAAAATGCAGGGAGCCAGAGAGAATAACAATTTTATGTTGATTAAGATGTTTGCGTAGAGGCAGAGAAATTATCTCATGCAGCAATGTGCCACTCTATTTACGATTGAGTAATTAGTCATCAGCAAGGCATTTGAGATTTTAAATTGAACGTAAGAACATTAATACCCACAGAACCAAAAAAAACAGAGAGAAGCAGAGGTGCTATTATCAGTCAGACGATTTAAGTATTTCACGTATAGCTTCCTTAAGGTGTTCGTAGTTTAGTATCCCCGCAAACGAAAACTTTGGTCGTGTACATCGAGATTTGTTATCCCAACGAAATTGATCACTGAGGGGAGGATGTTGGTTTTGGTACAAAAAGAAAAAGCGAATTAGAATAGCCATTAATAATTCCAGCAATCAACCAATTTGTTGATGGAAACTAATTTCTAGTTTATAAATATGTTTTAATGATAGCGTATCACTAGTCTAGCTTATCGAGCACTACTTAGGATTTCAAAATCTCCCCATCAGGGATGTACTTGTATTTAAAGGTCGTTTTTTTTGACATAAGTGGCCCACGTAGTTCTTACCGAAATAATTTTCATGAAATGTTGAAGGTGGTACGGCCAACAATATTAGTGCGTTTTTTGAATAATGTGTCATAATGGGAATTTCAGAATTGTCACTATAGATCCGATTTGTTTTAAACAAGTTTCTGAAGGATGGCTATCACAATGAAAAAGTGTTAACATTTATTTTCTTCTTTGAAGTCTGTAAATACATTGTTTGTGTTACAACAGTTTTTGTTAAACAAGCGTGGAGGCCGTAATTTACCTTAGTCGTCTTTAAAACGGGTACTAGATATTCCTTTTTTTGACGCTCAGTCAGACCTGTGCACGTGGGTCTAATAAATATGCTTTACTATATATTTACATATCTATTTCTTATTACTATTTGAATTTGAGTAATGTGTTTGTTTGTGCTAGCAGTTGAGACGTAGAAACGTAAGTAATATTTATTGGTAATAAATTATAAAAGATAAGGCAAATCACTTACAAAAGGTAGTCGGAGAGAACGTACCTGTAAACGCTCCAATAGAGCCCCAGGGGCTCTATGTAAAATTGTACGTCGTAGATTGGGGCTTTATTAGAGAGTGGGGCTCTATTGGAGAGTGGGGCTCTATTCAAAATTCCCGCATTGCATTGCCGCATAATATAGGGCTGTGTTATGCAGCCCCATGGAGCTCTATAGGAGAGAGGGGATCTATTGGAGAGAGTGGCTCTATTGGAGAAAGGGGCTCTATTGGAGAGAGGGCTCTATTGGAGAGAGGGCTCTATTGGAACGTTTACGGTATTCCAGAAATAAAATGAAAACATAAGAAACATACATGCAAATAAAACATGATTTACACACCTAACATCCACTAATTACAAACACGGGTTCCCTGAGTATTGTTGAACTGCTAATCTTTCGAAGGGCAGTTGTTCATTTAAAACAGCAAGTAGTGCTATGCAAATACAGTGTATACATAGCTGCCTACCTAAGACAACTTTTGTCTCTGTACCACCTCAGAATTGAGAACCTAACTTTTGAAATAAAGTAAATTTTTGTTTTGATTAAAGATTTGCTTTAGGATCGACGGACACTTCAGTTCTTGTCAGAAAACAGTACGAACAATGGAGTGAAACAATTTGAGATTTAATACTTTATTTCAAACAGTTATTATTATACAGTAAAATATAACGAAAGATTGCCATCAGCATGACCTCTTCCTTCCAGTGTAACCGCTTAAATCCCTATAAGAATGCATGGACCTACCTACTTGAATAAATTGCATTTCCGATGGGAGGTGACCGCATTTTTCCTGTGTGGCCATCATTCAAAGTATTAGTGACCAAAATGGAAAACTATCGTAATGTTTGCGACTTAATGTTTTTGTCTGAATACGACACCATAATTTTGGAGCAGATAGGCAGACAGTATTCAGAAAATGTAGTAGGGAGTTAGCAATTAATAACATTAGAAATATGGATGGATTTTCTTCAGTTGTTTTGCTATTTTCTTGGTATGTTGGTTTTAAATTATCTGCAAAGCTTAAGTACTTCTCTTTATAAATGAAAGGCTTGTCTTCCTTTTTTAACCTGGGTATTTACACTACAGATCAAAATTGTTCGGACACTAGAACTTGCCAATGCAAATCGAATAATATCGGGAGCACAAACGTGCAAATATTTTATTGTCTTGTACTAGTTTGTAGAGAATTTCATGTTGAACAAAACTAGCCATAGCAAACATAACTTGGATAAAGTTTACAAAAGAGAGAATGAAAAAACTGAAGTACCTACTATCAAAAATCGTTGCTCAAAATTGCTCGGACACCGGAATTATTTAATGATTTAAAAATATTTAAATACTAGTTTTTCTGTTTTCATATAAGTTTAATAGTGAGTTGGTCCTCCTTTAGGCTCTATGACGGCATTCAGACGTCAGTTCATAGACTGAACCAGATTCCGTGCATTAGTCGGAAGGACGCTATATTCCAGACATCCGAAATCCGGGTTTTCAGGTCATTTTGATTAAAAATATTGACCTCACGAACTTCTGTCTCGATGTGGTCCCGAAAATGTTCAATGGGATTCAGATCCGGACTCTGAGGGGGTCATTCGAGAACGTTAGTTTTATTTTTTGTTGAAAAAACCTGGATTGACTTAGCCGCGTATTTTGGGTCATGATCTTGTTGAAACGCAAAATGTCTTCCAGGGCCCAGATTTGCTGCTGATTTTTTCAAATTTCGGTCAATCATTTGTTGCTAGTAGTTTGCTTCATGTTTCCTTCCACAAATTCAAAGCTACCAACCTCTTCCGGAGCTAAGAAGAGGCCCCTTATCTGCAAAACGAACTTTAAAGACGAATGGAGTTTGCTCGACGTAATTCATTTAAGGACCAAGGATGTTGGAACTCTATTTTATGGTCGAATTAGAGCAAGTTAAATGTCTTTAGGTCAGGTGGGAGAAATAAAATGCAAAACAGAACGGAAAATGCCTCCAGGTCAAATTTGATACCCACGGTAAAACACGGAAGATGAAATTGAATTGTTTGGGGTGTATGGCTTCGGAAGAGGTTGTTTTTTCATCTCTCTTTTTTAAGCGTTGTCCAAATTATGTTTGCTATGGCTAGTTTTGTTCAGCATAAAATTCTCTACAGTCTAGTGCAAGACAATAAAATGGTTGCACGTTTGTGTTCCCGATATTATTCGATTTGCATTGGTAAGTTCTAGGGTACGAACAATTTTTACCTACAGTGTAGCACCCGCACCCGTTTAGTGTGTCGTAGTCATGAGTTTGGTCCAGGGTAATGAGTAATTTTATTAAAAATTCAGCAAATATGTAATTACAATACAACAAATAAAAGTATAAAAGAATTTTCCGACTCAATTTAGTTACGATGCTAATTTGGTCCGATTTTGGGGCAAATAGTAAATCAATTTGGTAAAAGCGAAGTGGTTTTTTGTTTTTTTCTGAAGAAATTCTTATCCCTTTTCTATCTGTTTCACTTTTTAAAATCAAATTCTTTCGTACTTTAAGTGGAAATTATATTTTGTTTTAACATCAGCGGACTTTTTAATAATTTTGTATAAAATATAACGAAGAGAGGTGTGTACCTAACCTACTAGAAGATAAAGCACAGACTCTTCAAAAAAATAAAAGTAGAGGGATGATGTACACGTTTTCAACGTATTTTGGAAATGAATACGAGCGAAATCAATCATTTTTATTTATGTTAATTGGAATCAGAGATGTAGCCACAGCAGTTAGAGGCAGAAACTGTGGCAGACATCACACGACACCAATTTGACTTAGGTACTTTACTATTATTGTGGTAGACAGATGTCAGAAGCAAGATCGGTCATAAAGGCATCAGCCGGATTTTCAAAAAATATCTTATTTTTAGACATGGTGATATTAGTGATCTGTTTTAATATTTGATGAATCTGGCCCTGGGTAACTGACCTACAAACGCAGAATGCAATTGGTTGACGATAGTGTTGATATTTTTGTCATTATAACATGAGTACAGATAGAACGCATACTGGCAGGCAGTCTCTAAATCTTTGATTTCCACTTCAAGCTGTTCTTTGTTACTGTTTAGACTTTTAGACTAGAACCAACTAGCCAAATTAAAATGACCATTTTAGTGTTTGAGATACCAGGGCTCTGCGGAGCGTATAAAATAACATATACATAGTCCAATTAGGTATTTGTACAGTACCTCGAGCTAGCTACTTTATTTGACCTGTTTACACATTTTTTAATCAAACTTGTATTACGTATGTATTCATTGTGTTAAAATATATCATGCTGTGTGTGCTACTGCATCGTTCAAATGAGCATTTTGCGTTCTTGTAATACCGCTTGTGGAAATTGTTGTATCAGATTGTAACCGCTTGTTCCACAAATCTTTCATGTAACTAAATGTTTTAATTACAGCGAACTCAGTCACACTGAGTCCGGGCAACGGATCGGAGCTGGAAATAATTGCTCAACCGAATACCATTACACAAGTAATGGTAAAAGACTTGAGTGCATCAGTGACTTTTGTATCAGTTGAAGTTCATTCGCACTTGTACAACGTAACGCTCTCCTATAATGTAACTTTAACGCCAGGATACTTTGCGATCGGTACTAACGTGGGCTTGATCCTGGGGGCTGGCGCTGGACAAGTGCCTCTATCATCCCCAGTATACTTGACAAATAAAAATAACCAATCCGTCCAAGTGCTACTCATGTTGCAGGCGTACGACAGTAATGGTGCGTATAATGTTCACCTGTCACAGACGACGTACACTTAATACTCTTAGCTTTGCCTTTATGAAGACTTGAATCTTTGACGTATTTTCTTTTAGACGTGATTTGTAACGGTAATGGATTTTAGCATCTTATTGCCTTGTTTAGCTAATGTATCTGTATGGTGTTGTCTTTTTTTATTGTAGCGCCTATCCCTGGTGGGTGCAATATGGAAGTATCAATTAAAACTGCTCCATTCCTTCCCACCAGCTTCAGTCAAAATGTTCTCACCGTTGGTACGTACATATTTGTAACCTCAAATACCTACTTATATCTTATGTAGGCTGGCACATTTGTATATAGCAGCGTAAGCAGAAGAAAATTGTATGCATTTGTTAAACCAAAAAAATAGAATATCCATTGGGATCTTGGCCCTTAAATGTCCGACCGGCGACGTGTGACAGGGCTCCGCTTCAGTATGACATTTACGAATATTATTTACCTGAAAGGGACGTCACTTCCCGGACTGCGTTTGACAGCCTCCGCATGATGACGGGTGTATCTTCAGTCGAGAAAAATGGTCGCAAGGTAATAAGACTTTAGCATGTTATCTTTATTTCTCTTTTGATTGCTCCGCCTTCGGACTGGTAAGTGTACATGTCAGTCCTGTCACGGTACTATCTGTACTGATGTATTTGGAATTTAATTATTCCTTCGTAAGGAATATGAGTTGTGAATACTTGAGCATAGAAATGTTGACCAAATTATTGAGTGAAGCTGAAAACGAAGTCTAAAAGTAGAATATCGTGTTTTATGCATTTGGCATGCAACAAATATCAAACAGGTACATAGAATATCTACATATGTAGTAGGACTGGGCATTTACCACGCAGGAACGAAAACTATAGTACGTATATTGAGTATCTACAACAGTCACGTATTAGTATTATCGCACATTATATTGTTGAAGCAGTGTATGATCGCCGTATTATCCATGTCAAGTAATGTAGGCCCATATTATCCGTAGTGCATGCTCCTGAGCTTTCGAAGAATAGAGACCGCTCTATAGGTGAAGGCATGCTAAGACCGTCCTTTCCTAGGGTTGAGTTTGAGCTCGTCGAGACGGGATAAGGAAAACGCATTCAAGCCATTCATTATGTGATTACTCTTTGGTTTTCAACTACGTGTCTCATTAGTTCCAACTCATCTAGTACTTCATCGCATATCCATCCCTTTATTCCGTATGTCTGGACTGTCGTACTACACCTATGGTCCCAACTTTCAAATATGTACAGGATCACTTCATTTGATGTGCTCAGTAAAATAATTTTTTTCGTACCCAACTGAACCGGATCTTTCATAAGAATATGCACCCATGTGTTGTATATGTCTTCATTCGAGAGCACCTCACGAAAATTAACAGTAGTATTGATCCAATTACAAACTGATTCCTTCCGATTCTTTTTCGTGCATTTTAAAATGTTTCTTGTGAGTGAATGTTGTATTTGAAACTTTCTACTCAATACATTGCATTACAGATATCATTTAGTGGGAATCCTCCGTCAAAAATTAAATTTGCCAACTACGCAGGCACGGGAAGAATAGTGTCTGTTATAGTCCGTACGCTTACAACGTCCTCTTCGTATGTTCCTGCTTTATCGTATGGTTGCAATGTTTTATCCGAAAATGAAGAAGATAACTGCCAAGTACTCAGTAAGTGTTTTAAAGTTAGGTATACTCCAATTGGGTTACGCTGTCATTTTAATTTATTGGACATGATAGGTGTTCTCAATGCTAGTCTTATAATTGTACGTTATTTTCTCTTCATTACGTAGGTTCAACCGGACCGAAGCTGTTGACTGCATTTTTAGTATTTGTTGGCCTATTCCTTACCATTTTCGGCCATCGATTTTATAAAAGTCAGCTATTCCTTTTGGGGTTCTGTGCTAGTGCCATACTATTTTATGTGATTTTGATTTCGTTCGTGGAAGTTGCGGGGTCAGGTATGAACTAATGAGAGAGAATTATTTTTCATGTTGTGGGCGTATTAGATTTGCGAAGAAGGTGCTAAAACACATTTTTATGGTTTGGTTTCTGCGTGCAGTGGCCGGAATGACTGCAACCTCTGTAGGAGCTGTGGGAGGAGCTATGTGGTTGGCTCTGTGGGCTCGATGGGGTGCTCCGATAGCTCCTATTTTTCTTGCTGCATTTTTGCTCGGTATATTATTTGCGTCAACGGTGACCTACACGCCCTTGGGTAAGTTCGACTGTATAATGCAGTAAATGTCGGCAGAAATGAAACAGGAGTAGACAATCCAGTATCCCTAGAGTTGAAAAAATGCTAACAGCGTATAGGCATCAAGAGGTGATGTACGCTTGCACTGATGGAGGGTAAAAATGTTTTGAGCCAACTTGAAAGTTTTACTCGCAACTTAGCTGTTAATAAATGCCTGACGTATGACAAGATAAATAGAGAGATGAAAAGAATGTATGTAGGAAGAATTGATGTGTCCCTGAAATGTGGAATTGGACTTGCTGTAGATAGAAAAGAGGTGATTTAAAAGTAGAAAAGTCCGTCCAAATAAGAGGGAAAGGAGAGCGACTGAGAAAAGCGTCCCACCACTAAATGAACAACTTGTATAGCTAAAGGCCAGTGTAAACACATTTTTTATCACAAAGTTGTGAGTAGAAGTTTTGCCCGCCCGCTGGTCTCTGTATCCTCGAGTCAGTACAGTTTGTTTACATCTGACTCAAACAAGATGACTTTCCCCCTACTTTCTTTTTCCTAAAAATAGCATCAGCGTGAAGTGACCTTAGTCCTTGTTTAATGTACACTCTATAATTTCAGCTCCAACGAAAGCTTCTGTGGTTTTATTATGTTTAGTTTTACGTACAAGAATTCAATTGGCTGGCTAAAGTAGATATATCTAGAAATAAAATACTATACAAATAAGAAGCAAGTATGTATGTAGTATATACTTATACATGGTATTATCGATTTTAATGAAACTGAGCGTATCTTATTAATTTTTAATGCATCGACAGCGGACTACCCAATCCTCAAGGATGACGCTACTTTCTGGCTTGCCTTCTTTTGCTTAGTCCTTGTTGTGCCATTAGCAGTCTTATCATTCTCTAAATTGGTAAGTGTATACGAATTAGGATTTTAATTGACTTATAAGGTCATCAGGGCAGTATTCGTTCCTATTGTCTGCGTTGATTTTGTTTCAAGCATTAAATATCGTGAAACAAATTATCAATTAAATATACAGTTGTATAGATGATAGCTCGATTATTTTTCCTATTGTATGTACGTATAGACAAGCATCCTATGGTGTACAGTCGGAGGATCGTTCATATTTATTGTGCCGGTGGATCATTATGTGGGAAGTAATTTGAAGTACATAATTTTAAATACCCTGAGAAGAGCGACTGATAGTGAATTTGGGACTGCTATTGTTGATCCTCCGTTTCAGACTCCAGGTATGACTTCTTTTATATTTGGTTGTATTGAGTATGTCGTAGAGTATAAGCGTTTTAGGCCTGAGATATACTATATGTGGCTTTGACCAGAGCGTGTGGTACCGTCTGGCATGGGCTAGAAACCCAACGAGTTTCAGGCCACAAGTTCCTACGCACAGTTTCAGTCAGTTAAAATTCTACTAGAATTGGTACCTAATTATAAATAGTATAAATAATGTAATAAAATACAAAACTAAACTAATCAGGGCGCATGGTGAGTTCTTGAGTAGGCCGTTCATCAACCTAAAATAAAGCATTTTGTGTATCAGACTGGTTTTAAAAAATTCTTGAGCGAAATGTTTTCTTTTTAAATTCTAATTAGTGCTGAAGGCACAAAATGGCTTTTGGCTCAAATCTTTTTCAGGCGTCATCGTTTTCTTAAAAAGGGCTAGAAATGAAAGTGAAATCTCTAATAATGTAACCACCAGCAAAAGAACTAGCGTTAGGTATCCCTTAAATGCGTTTTTAATCAGAATTTAAATTCTAAGCCACAAAAAATAACTATATTCACAGATTTATTTTTCAATTGCTACTGCATGATCTATAAATAGACATTATCGAAAAGTGAGACTGTGCTTGGGCGCTTGTGCGATGATACTGGTCACAAACGTCTGTGCCGGGCCAGGCTCTTGGCTTCGGCAGCAGCAGCTCTGGCATAAAACGCTTTGTAGCCCACGACATATACATAATACGTAGGGTCGCATACAGCGGTATTGTCTCCAATGAGGAATGCGTACCTAAGTTAAGAAAAAAGAGCCTGCTAAGATAAAGTTTCATCCTGATTATTTCCTATGATGCCTCCCTTTCTTTAGATGTGTCGTTGGACAGGTTGACAGCTTGGTTGTCTCATGTGTCCTTCCTGAATCATTTCTTGGTTCAGTTTTTGTTACTCTGCTTTATCTGTGGCGTATCGTTTTTGCCTTTATCATTTATTGTTTCAAATTTAAACGATATTCTCCGCACACATGAGTACCGTCACCAATGATTTTTGTTATGGGAATATGAAGGGATTTAATCATGTCGTGTCGTCAGTGTCACCGCCGCCCCGTAGCCATAGTACTTCACCAGGAGCAGTTTTAGTACTTGTGTAGTATTACAGTGTATAATATGTAGCATGTACATGGTCTGTCCTAACGAAGGATGAATTGTTTTTGAGCAGACATAATATTGACCGTAACTTGGGCCGTTTTGTCTGCGTCTGGGACGGCTTTTCAGTGGTGGCGTGAAAAAGGAAGAGCTCCATTCCCACCTGCCCCAACTTGGTCCTTCAGAAGAAGACCCACGACCACGACCGATGATACCCCAACGGAAGCCACTCATCTACTTAGCTAATACTACTGACATAAGATAAGTCTTAACGAGCTACATTCCAGTTTCACTTTTGCAAAACTCCGTGGGTCATCCAGACTTGAGGCGATGTATATATTTAGTACTTGTGTATAATTAGAAGTACATATTTTTATATATACCGCTTACCACCCGGTACACAAACTTTGAGGTTTGTGCACGAAGGGTTAAATTCAATACTCTTTTTTTTTGTTAAATAGAATACCTATTGAGATCAGTATGATCCAGTTGCCGTATATGTTTGTCTTGTATTATCGTTTTAAAAATTTAATATGAATACCTAATTATTAAGATTAGTTGTAGAAAATACTCAGTTTTGAGAAACAGGATATGACAAGGATCGATTGAATGTAAGCGTATTTTTGATCAAATTTTGTACCGTATCGAGTTACATAAAAGCTTATACCTGTATTGTTAAAGACGAAGGAAATAAACGAAATATTCCAAGGTGAACACATACTTGTTTTTGTGATGGGTAATTAATGATTTTGTTCAGTCTATCTGCTACTTGCTTTATTCTGGGCACATGGAGTAAAGTATGAAACGTATAGTAGAACACATGTAGGGTCATATCGTCGGTGGCAGACAACTTGTAGATTTACGGAGATTAAAACTGTGCTGTGTAGACTCGTATAGGTTGTGGATTCTTAGAAACTAATCGCAGGAATTAAAAACTAGTTAGAAATCCGCACGCCGACTTCATGATACAAAATAAAACAACTCAATATCATGTGAAATTCTCACGCTCTTTTTTTTTATTATCATTCTTCAATATTATAATTAAAGGTAGTCCTAAATGTATAATTACAGCTTATTAAATACATACAAACAAGTACTTCACTGGTTCATAATGGTTCTTTCGTTGCTCGCTATCTGCTCATAGCTTGGAACATTTCGTAAATGTGTATTAATAATATTATAGATTTTATTCATATAAAATACAACCATAAAATTTTACTGGTACAAAATAAAATACGCACGGAATTAGCTGTAAGTATAGTTGTAACTTAATTGCTAGTTTATTAATTAGTGTCAGTATAGAAGAAATGAAACGAGATGGCATGTTACATTTGATAAAGTTAATTAAACTCTTTCCCGATTTTTACATCTTTCGCTACAGTTCAGGTTGCATTCGACCATTTTTTTTCTTTTTGAGGAACAATAAATGTTTATTACCTTACACGTCATTGTAGTACACAGACTCAAGCATCAAATTTAATTTCATTCTATGGACGTTTGGGTACGGACATACTGGAATGCCATCAGCGCTATCAATTCGTACTCATTCATGTAATAAATTATTTCCAAATTATAATTACGCTTTAGCAAATAACATTAAAAAGTAATATAGCCTACCTAAACATCACTCCCTACTAGTACTAGTTGAATTTGAAATGGAAATCCAGACTACAACAAAAGTACCTACACTTACACAAAAGAGTCATAGCACTGACAATCACACTGCCACAAAAGAAGAACACAAATGTTTATTTAACCATCTTGTCTGTAAGGACCTACCTACCTATAATGCCTAGGCTTACACTAACAAACATCTGGATTACTTGTGAGTACCTATTTGACGTGTCCCCCAAAAACATTCGATACATCTAGATCTAATAAAAAAAAACATAAAAAAAGAACAGGCATGTGTTCGACCGACATACAATAGCTAATGGTAGGTTACGCCTATCCTCAAGCATGTACGTAGTTCTGGGGACGTTGGATGCTAAATAATATATACCTAAAATAATAACATAAATCACCATGAGCAAGATGCTTGCAACGCTGCTGGTGAACACAGTCGATAGTCAATAAATAAACCATATCTACGCAATTCGTATGTACATTAATTAATCTACCTACAGATTGAAATACCACATTATATTTAAATGAGCTACAAACCAAACACACCCATTGGATGGACCATAGTAAATTCGTTTCAAGAGTGATTATTATTAAAAATTAGATTTTGAGTGTCAGTAATGTGATTTGATCTGAACCTCCTTGCATTGTTGTGTTTATCAGAACTCTAGAAGCCTGCCTTTACAGCCAGCTTACAAATCCACTCCATAAAACTGATATTCTACTGAATTAGTGCCTTCAAAAATTGAAAATACCATTGATTTATTGTGTACTTTTCACTCAGGGACGCTAGAACACACGCTTGCTACACGGCTACGTACGCTACAGTGATGAAATACGATGGGACTATAATAACGCATAATTTATTTACCACTACCTCGGAACTTTTACAATATAATGGCGAGGAAAATATAGAAAATTCTGAATTGTCTGCTTCAATATGTACACACATATGTATGGGAGAACATTACTGGTTTCATACTTTTTTATCATATAACAGGTCCTTTCCTGCCCGATGTATACATACATACGTAATTTCTTTGCGCGTTCACCAGATCGCATATTATCATTGATTTAATTAATTAATTAATTATGTATTTAGTGAAGATATAATATAATTACACAACAAAAATTCTTAAATTGTACACAGCATTGTGATTAGCAGAACCAAATAAATATAGATATATATATATATATATACTAATACTGATTGATCACGTGGCCTAAGTTAAGACTAACTCTATTCTAAATTGAGTCAGCATGGATAGACGCTTCATGCTATGTGGATGATGAGCCCATGTTGCTGGGGGCCTTCGTCGTATTTACATATTACAGTAGTGGACACAACGGCTAGTGTTACATTTTTATTATTTAAGCGGTCATCTGAAATCAAAACTACACAATGCTGCGTTCAAAGCCGTCTCAACCAATCAATCCAACACAAATAGTATTATTATCAAAGTAATTGATTTACTTGGCTACAATACTAGTCGTTAGTAGGTTTCAGTTTCAGTCTTGGCTTGTATCCACTTTTAACAACTTTGATTAAAGAGTAGATTATACTTTATGTCCTTACGTCTAACTCTATTTTTTTTCCATAATAATAATATAGTTCATATGAATGCGACTTTTAACCCTGTGTTCCGGTGGTTGGACTGTACAAAAATTGTATCGCTTGATTGATTCCATCGTTGATTTTTCTTAGTTTTATGTATTTTATGTATTCATTTATTTATTTTCAATGTAGTAGTTGCCCAAGTTTAAACTGACGAGTTAATGTATACACCGTCGTCAATCTTACGATTAGTTCTACTAATTTTGTTTATATCGCATCTTATTTGATCAACTTCTCTTGTACTGTACAAGCTAACCTAGGTACCTATGCATATATTTATATATTTGTAATGTGTGTGCATTCGGAAATCGCTGCAAAACACGACGGTTTTATTTTCTTAAAGCCAAAAAAAAACAAAAAACAAAAAACGAGAAAACTCAACCATTTCCAAGGTTTGCCGTAGGCCTATTAAACTGGCCAAAACATCTATTACGAAAGAGCATATATATATGTAGACGTAATTGTAGCATTATTAAGAAAATTATTGCACAAAGGAAGTTTCTACAAAAGAAACTTCCAAGTATGCCTCCAAATGTAATTTCTTTGATGCATGCACTTATCCTGCCGTATACAATGAATGCATATGATTTATATGCACATATTTTCCTAGTTATCCATAATATATAATACAAAAAAGGGGCTCTAGTCGGAGATATCTGTATGTAGTTGAAAGAATGGATATACTATTGAAACCCTAACTACAGAGGTACACATGTACGTAGTGGATAGATGTCGTAGATCTATATTTAAAACAATAAGCGCTGATGCCTACGAAACTAAAGCGGAGGAAAATCCTAGATTTGTGCAATTCAAGATGTGATTCTCCTCAACATTAGATTTGTGCCCATAAAGTGAGAAGTATGCTTGTAGCAACCTGGGTGACGTATGTTCACAGACTGAATACAACCATTGGAGACGAACTGCCGACCTGATGTAGATCATTCCTACATGTAGTTAATGTCTGTCATGCTCTCTCACACTGGAACAGCATTTAAGTTGAGAATTAAAAGTGTTTCGTGGGTGCAGTGGCTGGCTGGGAAGGTTGTGACACTCTGAGCGACATGGTGGAATTAGAAGTAGTTTTCGGTGTGTCATAAAAACAAGGTTGAAGTGGTGGGCATTGTTGACAGAGATAGTATTGCTTTTGTTTGGCAGGGATTGACCGGGAGCGGAGAAAGGAAGAGTAATGGATTCGTAAACTATGAGGGTTGCCAAGGTAGACATCCTGATCTTACACCTACTCACCTACCTGCAGAGACAGAAGGAATAATGGTTGTCAGGAGAGCCCTCATCCTGACAGGAGGAAGGGAAGAGTGAGAGAGAGAGGGTGATAAGACGCGACGCTTAGAAATGGTCAAGAAAGATTCGCATCTAATGGTATTGATGTCATTGTAGACGGTGCGGCCAATAGTTAGACGCCAAGTCGGGCCCGTGACTTGGAATTTGAACAGGAACCGAGACTCCAGCCGATATGACTCCTTCATGATTAAATATGGAAGTTGACGTGAGCAAAATGTCCTACGAAACTGTGGAGCTGTACGGGTTATAATAATAGTGTGGATATTGAAGAAGACTTTTACCGTGGTATTGACTTCCCGAGCCTCCGTGTGCAGATGGAACATTGCTTCCATATGCAGAGTGAGCATTTACCCCACTAGAGATAGAACCTTGGCCAGAGCCACAATGAGGAGCTCTACTTCCGTATGCACTACCTAAGGATGACAACGGGTCTGCGGCGAACATGTATGAATAACTAGCAGCAGGATGAGCTGGCTCTCGTTGCTGAAGACAGCTTCCTCCCATAGTGCTCAAACTTCCCGTCATCGTGCTAAAAGAAAATGGGGAAAGACACACAAAAAAGATATTTTAACACACGATTATTACGAGAGAGATTCCACGAGTTCTACATGAAAGAATATTATATTGCATGCATGTAGGGGGCGAAGGAGCGTGCGAGAATTGTCTGCAACTGTAACTACTAGGCTCACGTAGGTACCTACATACATAACTCAAGCCGGAACGAACACAAAGAGATGAATCAATTCTAACACGTTTGTAATAAACAGATTCGAGGGAATAAACGAAAGTGGCAAGAATGCCAAGAGACCCTCTTTGTTCACTTGGTCTGAAAAGGATGTGACAAAATTGATTCCTTTGAGATTGTCAAAGCTGTGCATGGCATACATACGACGTACGAAGCCAGACCGGGACTCAGAGGAAGGTATTTCCAGAGAAATACAAAAGAGAGAAGACAGTGGTTTAGATATCATTTAGAACCAATCTTATAATCATCTCAAGCGAAAAGGAATGACGCTCCCGCCCACCAAACACCTACCACTGTTGTGCATGCAAATATATAAAGCCACACACGGCAACCTCCGCTCCAGCCGAATTAAAAATATAGCATCGCTCTCACACTCAATCATTCCTCAAATTAAAGAATCCGGCTTACGTCTATATTATGACGTAACAGTTGACTCAATACTGTTGCTATTATACAGTTCAAAAACCATCAGCCACCAAGACGCTTCCCTCTTTCGTTGAATATTTACAAACGTATTAAAAAATTGTTGTACACCGCAATGCAGGTACACTGGATATAAGAGCACTTATAAATAGTAGAGGGCTAAAGTTCGTATGTAGAACCCTTATCTACGGCTACCTCTTTCGCCCATCGCTCGCTCGCAAGCGCACATTCGTAATTTTTACTGCACAATAGAAAACATCCCTTGTATAGGACGAGAAACTACCGAGCCTCAGCAAAAACAAAAAAAACAGGAAAATCAAAGTAAAAAGGCCTCGGCAGGGACAAGCACAACATTATGAGATAATGTTACAGTTATAACTCGTGAGTACCTGTAGGAATCCGGCATGGACGCTATCGGCTGCGGGAGAGACGCATACATGGAGTTGAATCCCGAATTTAACGGAAGACGAGCAGCTGCTGTGGATGATGGCGGTGGCGAAGTTCCAACGTGATCCGAGCCTCGACGTTGGTTTCTCAGCTTCTCCTCTCTTCGCCATTTCGCTCGTCGATTGCTAAACCACACCTGCACAACCAACCAATCAACCCAACCGTTACCAATTTGAATTAAGGACATTCCTGTCGACACTACCCTAAGTTCCGCTACGCATAAAGGACGACTCTGGTCCCACCTAATTGGGCGTCACGTTCATTTTACTTGATTACCATAATCGTCATCGTAAACTAAATCATAAATTGCTCCCCAACCATATTTAAAATTAGATACAAATTAGAGCTCAATCATTAACCCACCTGAATTCGAGCTTCTGGCAGCCCAATTTTCTCTGCTAACCTTTCACGAGCAAATACGTCCGGATAATGCGTTCTCTCGAATTCTACAGGGCAGTAAAATTTTCAATTGTCATATTTTCATTGCATTTATGTTTTCATGTCTTAATGTCTATGGGGTGCATGTTTAGTCGAATGCATGTCTCGACTTCTGAATCACTGATTGACAACGATTACACAATACATTTTAAATTGCGCTAAAATTCCAAATTCCAACTTGTATAAGGAACTTAATACACGAGTGAACTAACCCTTTTCCAAAGCTTCAATTTGATCATTTGTGAATGAAGTTCGATTTCTTTGGAGTTTCCTCTTGAGTCGAAGCCTCAGCTGAGAATCCTCATCCGCAGAAGAATTGTGATCCGAGTTTCCATCGGAGGTTCCCTCACTATTGACTTCTGTATCACATAAAATCAATTTTCGTAAATCAGCATAAATGAATTACTTCATAAATTTCCCCTTCTTGTTAACAAGCTATTTCTACCGTAACGAACATCATCATCATCATCGTCACCAAAACGTGGAGGATACATTTACGTAGGTACATATACATGCCTCTGAGTGGTAGTGAGTCTAAGCAGCACCGCGACCAGTGTATCATCATGGGTCGAGAAAAGTACATGTATTTCATTAGCGTACAAATTCATTGGTCTCATCGTTACAAAAAGAACAAATGGTTTCAGGCGTGTGTAGCCGTCACAAGTCTCTACCACGTCCCAATCCAACTCATGACCAAACAACAATAGAATTTTATTCCATAATATCATAAACAGGAGCTTCTTGTGAAAAAGTTGCGTGATTGTCAAATCCCCCGGGAATAAAATAAAGTTATGCTCGTAAAACATTATCTTGTTATGGGAGGGTCGTATTAAAGGGATCTGCCACTGACTCCAGGCCTGCACTATTGTGCAAGCAAAGAAGCAAATTACCGAAACGCAGCAGCAGAAAAATATTAGGCTACTTCCCAGCGCTCACAGTTCCAGCCTTATATGCCCAAGTCCGTTTACTGTGAGGCTGGACGCTGGGCATTCAAATAGCCACGAAACTCTTACGAAATTATTTACAACTCAGCCTTTGTTACGTATAAACGAAAATATTATTGTCATCCTTACGATGCCACCAGAAATGAAAAAGTATACTTTTCCGAAAAAGAGCGGTTTGGAGGAAAAGCGCCCCAGAAACACTATCTGCATATACGGAGCAACGTATTGGATCAATAAGGACAGATTCTTGTATTCTATCCATCTTACACGCCTACCTCATGTAGCTACGTGCGGAAAAATAAACTCCAGCAGAGTATATCAGTCAGTCGAACTCCTCTTAAACACATACGGTCCTTTTTCGAGAGAGAGAGAGAGAGACAGAGAGCCTCGCTCAGTTTCAACAAAGTTCATACTGTAGGATCTCCGCTAGAATGTATATTTGGGAGAGCAGACTGCAAGTGTTCGTGTGGGAGAGGCAGGAGATGAATTCAGTACACAAGCTGACATATCACAGGGAGAAACAAAAACAGAAACTGGAAAGTACGGGACTCGTGCAAAATTGAGTTAGACAGCGTATAGACATATTGGCGTAACAATGTTACATGATTTACTCAGGGAATATCGAATTTGGAGCATGAAGCGATGGATTGAGTAGAAAGGTTTCTGTGTGTGTTCAGAGCAATTCAGGTGGAAATGCTAACAAACGCCTGGATCCCGTTCATCATTTTTTAAGGGTTAGTCTCTCTCCGACACATAGCCCCGCTTTGTATGGAGATGAATCTGCATAACAAGCCTTGGTCTGCCATCCTCATTGGGTTCTCAACCGACCGACTCGGGCTTTTGCATATGTAAGAGGAAAACACCCCTTTCGTACTCTCGCACTTGGAAAATTATCTCCCACCCAGACTCCAAAGGCAACTTTTCTCCGTCAGCCTACAACACTTTGTATCTCTCCTCACCACAGTAGTGGCGTGCAACTAAACAGCAGTCTCTCGCCATATAAAACCATCTCCGATTATATCCCATAACTACCTCATTTCCACTTGGCCTAACAATTTCATACTTCCTTCTGTCTTCCCTATTCTGTTTCCGGCAGTTCATACCATCATCTCTTGGTTGAACACAACTACTTTCCAACTATGCTCTCCGAGTTCCCACTCTCTTTGAGGATGTAGGCAGTCCTTTGCCTGGATATGTAACTAGTGAGCGCGTCAGCATACGATACAACATTCTATAGCTAAATCAACCATGATATGTACTGCCTGCTTAACTTCCACTCTCCAGACTCAATCAAAATCACTCCATACAAATACAATTTGCTCTAAGATAACTTCTCTAAATGTAGAAATACATTAAATTACTTCGCTACAGCACAACTTGCTCTTGTTCGGTGTGGATCCGAGTGTAATTTGTAAATAGTAAAAAATTCTGGAGTCATTTTCGGTTTTTAGGTTTCGATGGACTACATACTGTACTGCTTTCTTTACAAATTTTACGAGTGTGAATCACAGCCTGGTTCTTCTAGTAAAACAACTTAGGAACTGCCGAATCCAACCTTGTCTCAACGACGGGCTCGATAGCTGCCAATGATAAAAATTCATAGAAGGATAGAATAGGAATGGAGAACAGACAGAGACATTATTGCATAAAAGAGACACGCGTGGAGCCACGTCAATGATAACCCTCTCATATAATATCCGTCCAGTGCTCTTATTCATACAACGAGAACACACTTACAGATTGTTAGTATAATTCAAATGTGAGCTCAAACCTTCGACCTTTTAATAAGCATCTCGACTGCATTCATTATCCTGTCGGTTCTTTTTAAAGACACACGCAAATCAAACTACTCCTACATTAGATCAACTTATACGGAAGGGACTGATACTTTCACTCCCGCACACAGTTTTATGTAGTCAAAGGGAAATGGATAAAACATTTACATTACTCCCTCTGATGAATTCCAATGAAAGGATCTCTTTATTTATTTTTACTTCCCATTTGCGTCTTCACATCTTCCCTGGCTTTTCTTTAACTCTGTTGAAGAATGTGCATACGGCTAAATTAAATAGAAGAGTTAAAAACTCAAATGCAAGGTCTAGTCGGCATTCGGTCCAATAGCTCTTGGAGATGTATAGCCTACCTACGACTTTCTTAACTACATAAAAAATATCTCATTTTTGGCTCTCTACCTTCTAACACAGTGTCTCCAGAGATCTCCGGAAACATACAGACATTCATGTAATTACATCTATCACCCAACAACAGCGTGGAGTTCCTTTTTGCTATATTTATGTACGTCTTGTCTGCCCTTACTTTTTTCTATCTCTTTTCTGTAAATCAAAGTCCTTGCCGTTGAATGCAACATTTTTATATTCTGTATGACTTAAGGACGTACACCAATGCGAAATGTAGGAACATATTATAAAATAAGAACCTAGCCTGAAAGTGTGTGCAGACTGCAAGCGTCGTCATAACTAAACAACTGCGCCTAAGAGCCTTCTACAAACCCAAAAGAGTGACTACCAACATACCTATACTACATCGGAGCAGTTTGGTATGTTCCCTGTGACGGTGTATATATTCTATTTTCGTTTTCCAATTTAGAATCAAAGGGTAGAGAAATGGAGAAAAGATCCTTTACGACTCTACAAACGTATGACATGTAGATAATAAGTACTTGTAAAAAGGGGTCGACAAAAAGTTAAGTCCTTTAAGGCTGGCGAACTAACTTGTACTCAGGTAGGTACATCCCTCCTATTTGTATAGCTACACACACACAAAGCAAGATGCTCATATCACATGTCATCTTCCTTCCTTACATGAACATGGACACAGTAACAGACTAAATAAATTTATTTCCCTCTTTGCCCTCACGACAAGTGTAATGAATAGGCCAGTTGAGCATCAATGAGTACAAAGTGAGTACGACGGTGGCATTGGAGCCCGCTTCTGCGGCGAACTGCAAAAAGAACACACAATGCTTTCTCTCTCGTATTTAGACATTTTGACTGAAACGAACCCTTTATACTCTCATGCTCATTACTGAAATGCGATCTAGTTCTATCTGTACGTATATTTCCCATAGAGTTCAACATAAAAAGAAATGGTTGATTCATGAAAGATGCTTTTCCGCTTTTTTAGAGTAAGACTATCACCATTTTGTGTCTCCTTCAAATCCCAAGCATTAATTATCTAATGATAGAGTCATACTGCCATGTACCGTATACATTTAAATTTAAATGATATTCTAATTAGGGCCTATGCCTTTCTATTTAGTTTGAAGCCGAATCGGTATTTTTGCTTGATACTTCCAAAACGACGCTGCCTCTCGAAGATATTTACATAAATCGAATTTTAAAAATGCCGTGTTTTTGTCATAACTGAAAATATATGGCCTTTCCGTAATTTTGTAGATATACATAGCAATTTAGATTCAATATTTTTGGGTTTAAAACCATACAAATCTGTTTTATTCATTTATTCATCTTTCCAATTTATGTGCTACTCAAAAACGTAACAACCGTGATCCACGTACCTACTCTAGCTTAAGTTTAGGCTTTAAATAGAAAAAGTAGGTTGACAAAAGATGACCCTTAAGACCATTAGTCCTAATTCAGACATGCGATACAGTTTAGTGGATAGATATTTTGGGTGTATTATTTTCAATTATATGGGTATATACATATATCGCTACATTAGATAGGGAATTTCACGCATTGGAATCTGGGAAATAAATAGTGTTCTCATCCTTATACATCTGTTAAGCAGGGCATCTCAAATGAATTGATTTCTAGTGACAATTGGAGCTCAAAACGAGATCTTAAATTTGTTGGTGAACTACTATCCATGGAATGTCTTGCTTTTTTTTTATTTAGTATATAGCCATTGAGAGTCAAGTAAATACATGAGAAATGTTGAAATGTAACGTATAATAAAATGGTGCAATGGTCAGTTGTCGATTGTTGATCCTGAATGGATAGGATTCTTTGTGCTTGGATGTTGATGCACATATATACTTTGTTGGGATAACTGTGGAGCAAATTATGATTTTAAAAAAAGATTGGCTGAATGATTTTTTTTATACTGAAAGGTAAAACACATTATGGGCTTTTGAAAATGGAGAAGGTAGACTCGAGGTAGTCTCAATAAGACTGCGTACTTCAGTGTTCACTGAAAATAGGAGCTTGGTGGTGTCTCACGGTTGGGACTAGGGAGCGTAGCCCATTGATAAAAGTTTCTTGGGTGCGATCAGGGAGTAAAGAAATTCATAAAGGCAATTGAATGAGTCAGAAGGTGATGTTAATGGTGCTCACAGCAAGAAGCTACTCAGACAAGTACACACACAATATGAATAAAAATTTAAGATTTTACCCAAGCACAATGCTAACAATGTAGTTTTCATGAGCAAAGCGTATTATATTATATGAGCGTCGCATGGAGGTACTCAACATTGGACAATGGTCCCTAACTTTTGAGTCTCAAGTCCGTACAAGCAGAGATAAATAGTGTAGTTTTCTTGGGTATTAATGGAGCCCACAGGTTAGAAGAGCCCCGGTCCTGGCTCTCTCTCTCTCTCTCTCTCTCTCACACACACTCATTCCATACTCATTGAAATTTTCAGGATGTATAAATATGGGCTGACACTACTAAACACTGATCTGGCTCAGCTCTATCGTACATGGAGACACACTTAAAGGTCTGAGCCCAAAAGGACTGTTGAGACCCAACTTTTGTTGTCACCAGTGTTACAACATTAATCGCTCGTTCACACAAAAAGGAAACTGAGCTGGGCACAGAAAAAAAAATAAACTTGCTACTTGTAAATTCATTGTGAAATAAAAGCTAGTCGAGAACCTCACGTCTTCAACAGCCTTGCAATCAAAACACCATGAACAATCATGCTAATTTAAATCTTTCTTATTCTGTCATTCATCTTTGCTACAAGACCGCACATTATTAATCCAGCCTTCTTTTCTATCACTTCTTTCAATTGTATTTACGAGTATGCCTCTGACACCCTGTTTTGAGTGCTTTTTATGGAGGTTTAATGTGTGTAAGGGCAGCGTTGGAAGTTTGGATACAATTCCATTAGTATGCATTTAATAAAAAAACAATTAGAGAGATAACTTACCCCGTTTATGAGGATCATCACGAGAGGAAGGAGGAAGTGGGGCTGATAATGGCGTTGTTGGTGTCGGGAGGCCCAAAGGAGGTCCTGGTGCTGTGCCCGGATACCAAGCCCAGCCGGCAGCACTCACGGCGGCAGCTTGACCGTTAAACATGCGTAATTTATCATAGACGGAGTCAGCTGAGGGTCCTCCTGATTGTTGCTCCTTTTGGGCTGCCAGATTTCTTAAAACTCGATTAATCGATGAAACCTAAAAAAAAAGAATAAAATAAACATGACAACGTGTAGACAGCTTTTTGAATTGTAGGATATACGTAATTTAATTACATAGACAGTCAATTTTAAACGAAGGATAAGTAACTTTACGAGGATTATAAATCAGAAATAAAATTTCAAGGCTGAGTAATTTTAACAAAGATGTATTTTCATGGGAGTTGATTGCCCGGCATAAATCTATCCTCACGGCTCCATCCATGTAAGCATGCCTAAAGAGGACGATGCAGAGATAGTTGGATGTGCAATGATTTAAATTATGGGAGGAACTGCAGGACGCCCATTAAACTTCTAATAGAGACATCCAAATGATTTTCCTCAAGGGGGATTTCATTTTAAATTGAATATTGGTCTAATTTAATATAAGGAAAATTGATGCAGCTTGAGAGATATGGACTCCAGGGAAAAGAAATTGGTTTTTCGAGTACCATGTTTTGGCCACAATTCTCAAATCATCTCGTAACATTAATTCTTTCGGTTGACTGCGCCCCGATGCATTCGCACCAGAGTTACAAAATCGTTGAAATCCTTGTTTTTCACTTTGCCAACGGCTATAATTGAAATCCTCCGTTTTTTGTTGTGTCTGCTCTGCATCATGCAAGACCACAGGAATGATACGGAGCGATTTAATAAAATTATATTCCGGATATGAGCACTTTTAGATGCATTGTTGGCTGTAGGTTGAGACTGAATCGTGATGTCAACAGATAGAGTAAATGGACATGAGATGAGAGAGAGACCTGACGAGCAGACAATGGAGAGGCAGAGGTTATCTCTGAGTGTGTCATAGTGGAAGAGCCTAAAGTGAGGAGGAATGAATGATGTCTTTTCAATTCCGGAAGGCCAGTGTGAGCATATTGAATGATTAGGGGTATCGAGATGATTTTCAAAGGGAATGATATAAGAAAAGATTTGCCAGGACAATGGACCTCACTGTCCTCCATGGACGTAATAGAGAGCAAAGATAGATAGGCTATGTACACACGTGAGGAGAGCAGTTCCATCCAGGAGCGTCAGTTGTTCTACCCTCTGCAGTGTAGCCATTGAATGGAGCCGGGGATAAGCCAGGCCGTGGAGAGGCTGCTGTGCTCCAGCTTAGAATAGAAATGTAGTCTACGGGTCAGGCCAAGAGTGCAAGTGAGCCGGTGCCTATTTCAATGAGTGCAATGCAGCGTGCCAATACTATTCAAATTCACTCATATGTGAAATAACGGAAGACATGGGACGGCTCTTAAATCTGAAAAAATCCGAACGACCCCAAAAGAGTCTAATCCAAATTTTAATTGAATTTTCAATCGGAAATCTCAGTTGATATCATGCAGCGAGTATGCATGTGGATGACGTAAGGAGCAGACGGAGAGACGGACCGGTGCGTTGCCTTCCTTGTGCTTTGTCGTCAACCTGATTATCCGGAGACTGGTGAGTGTGTTTGTGTGTGTGGGAGCTAAAATATTCTATGTGAGCCGGGACTGGTGGTGGGAGCTAAGCTTGGCTTGAGAGTGGTACTTATTTATGCATACAGAGGCAGCGGATTGTAGGAAACGTAAAAAAAGTTGGATCAGTGACTGAAAAGACAAGAGACTGGAAGAGAGTAGCAAGTCTGTGCGAGAGATAGGAGATCTTTGGAACTCTAAAGAGATGAGTGAAGAGTAAAGTGCTAAGACGAGATGAGAGAGGAAAGTAGTAAGAAGAAATGACGTGTCCAAGTAGCTCCTGACACATAGGCCGAGTGAAAAGTCTCCAAGCGCGAGTTTGTTTTCATTTTGTTCGATCATGTAAGAGCTTCCCATCCAACAAATCTAGAGGGAAATAATGTTTTTGGAGTTGCGAATGACAGGCCCGTCAACGCTTGTTCTCTCGTAACTTCCACGTCTTTTGACTTCCATCCAACCACAAAGTAATTTGTACCCACGTTTTCCAAAGACCCTCTGATTATTTCATGTCGCTCACAGACTTGCCTTCCACGATACCTTTCATCAAACTAATGAAAATGACACTAACCTAACAAACAAGCTGACTAATGACAAACACCAAACTCGGGACTAATTCTACAAATTTACTAACTTTGGGATTCTCAATTTGCCATCAAGGAGGATCGAGATGTTCTCTGTGAAAGCCAGAAGCTGAGACTCGGCAGACAGGCCGACAGACGCATGCACAGTGTGTTGCAGAGAGCCTTCAATGTGCACATCTGATCTCTCCAAAAAGACTCATCCAGCTAAAGAACTTTTAACGTAATCCCGTAAGTCAGAGTGGGAGTCCCTTCCTCTCAGGCCGACTGTAGTCGGAGAAGATAAAAATTGATTCTATTCTCCCCGACTTCCTCAAGAGTTTAAGTCCATAAGAAAAACTTGAAAATATATAAATTGACAGATTTCCCAAGTGCATGGCAAAGCAGCAGTGGCTGATGCAAAGACAGAGGCAGAGTAGTGAGAGAGATAGACAGACAGGAGAGGCGCTCCATTAGAGAGATAGAGACGGAGAGATAGAATTGAGAGAAACTCACAACTCCTCACTTGAAATAAAAGCATGGGCAGATTTAGTGGAGGCAGAATAAGTTGAATATCCCCAACGTATGCAGTTGAATGTGATTATGTCGATATTATTTGTGTTCATTGGCGTGTAAGAATGCTTTAATGCTAGCACAGGGATACCCATTCTGTGGACGCGATGGGTTATCCCTACCGCAATACACAACGGCACACAATGTGAATTTTCCCAGAGTTTTCTGGACTTATACACACGTACAGACAATGGACGAACAACTAGAAACATGCTCTCCTCTCTCCTCTACCCCTTTTCCCAAACCCAAAAGCGACAGCCAGCTCCGACTGTTAAAAAAAACTTAATGATACTGCCCAAACTGTGATCCCAATGCAAATGCTGCTGAGTAATCCAGAGTAATGCTCGTACATCTTCACGTTCATGAATGCGACGTGATCTGCGAATTATATCGGCCAGCAGATTTCACACAATCATCTTCCAGATTGACGACGACGACAAGTTCATTTAGGAATCTCTTCAACATAATCGTCATCTCTCCAACAAATTTCTATTCTCAAGAATTTTTCATGCTGCAGTGAATTTGCTTTTCAATTCACCATGACGGTCACATTAATTATGGTTCCTAAACTTGTATTCCGTCCCGTAACATGAAATGACTCCGCCAGCTTCTACTTCCTGCCCCTTGACTAATCTACAAGAGCTCTCCTCCTCATTACCTTATGCCCATATTAAATAACTCTACCTCACTCTTCTAAGCCACAATCAATAACAGCAAAAGCTACTTGGAGAACAGTTACTGCTACGCCGTCTTAATTACGACAAAGTTGTTCCCAAGAACACTTGCCGACTCCTACAACCCTACATAGGTACCTATGCATACAGACTGCTTGTACCAGCTCAAAACTTCTTCGCTCATCTCAAGTCTAAAAATTTTTCCTTTACAATTTTATTTATTTTCTTTCTCTCTCTCTCTCTCTCTCTCTCTTTTGCTCCAGACTGTCTTCAAAGTTGTGTCTACACAGTCGGAAAGGGTTTGTCTGTGAGGCAAGGTCTATAGGAAAATACGAACCTATACTGCGATTCTATTAATTCTACCATGTTGCTTTGGTTTATAGATTAGACAGAAAAAGAAAAGCTCTAGAAGTCTGACACAGAAAAGGAGAACTGAGAAAACGCATCAAGAATAAGAGAAAAGTTGAATCAGCTTCCAGGGCAAAAGACGAGCCGCTGCATCAGAAAGTCTAAGGGGCATATTTCCACCCGAATGATTTGATCGAGTTGACGGCCATGGAAGCTACAATCTTCCATCTAAATCTACCGAAAAGAAACCAAAACCCATTTCATCTGCACCGCTCCAACGCGGTGCCGCTATGCCAATCCATTGGCTCTAAGCCCCCTCTCTCTCCTAAGCTATATCCAACTTTTTACATCAAAATATAATCTACCCGTCTGGCCTTCCAATGACTACTTTGGCTCACAACGTTACACTTTTCTATCCCACTTTACGATTAGTCTATTTACTTAGACCATCTAAAGAACTACATAACCAGCTAACCATGCCACGGCCACACACCCAACACAGCTATGTCCGTCGTCGGCCTCTATTTCCCTCCCCAACACTCCTTCATGCACTCGTACATTACACAAATGCTAATAATCAATCCTAAAACTCACCTGTCTTCATCATTTTTACATCCAACCCATAGTCTACACACATTTTCAATTACACGATCCAGAATGAACATGCACTCACATCCAACAATTCATAATACATCCTAATCCCTACTTTAAAAGATGAAGGAACTCCCACTTACACTTGGAATGTTATCGTTGGTGCAAACACCTTCTGATAGTAACCGATCCCGTATCTCCCAAGCAAATATAGAAGGACATTCTCTTTTGTATTCGGCGATTTTTGATACAACTGGTGAGGTGGCAACTCGTGGTTTGCTCCCACCAATCGCTCGCGGCTTAATGGAGCCTGTCTCATAGTATCTGAAATGAGAAAGGATTGTATTTAATTGATTTGCAGCGTTGTAATTGTACGGTTTGACTAAATTAAAGGCAACAAGCAGAATGAAAAGAAAGGCATGCTAAGCTGGCGATTCCTACCTGCCAAGAATTTTGGAAACACAACCATTGGAAACTTGGAGGATTCGGGAGATGTCGCAGGGTCGAGCACCGGAATGTGCCAACTCCACGATCTTCTGACGTGTAGAGTCCGGCAAAGGCCTTCCATTAACATAAACGCCACCCAGCTGATTTATACCGCTGTGCCCTGTGTCAAAAATGTATCTCATTTATTGTCTGTCCTTATGGTCCCAGAGAAGTAGTCGCAAGTTCAACCATGTCCCGGCTCGTCCACCCAAAAACCACTCAATAAATGAACATGGACAAGATTTGTTGATTTTTGGTAGTCATCCGTTTACCGGATCTATCTCATCTGTATCTGCTTGCTCGACTCTGAAAGAGAGCGCCTACCCAACAAATGAGACACTAGACTGCGTCGTCCTTCACGACTCGTTAGGTGACCAATTACGTGTGGGCCCAATGATATATACAATGAATGACCCAACCATATGCATACTCCACTTCAATACTTATAATGGCTTTATACTGTCAATACAATGACCCTTTCACGATTATGTTTTCCCCGAGAAAACCATACAAAAACTAGTTACTCGGATTTCCGTTTACAGATTCCCTAACTCTATTAGTCCACAAAGGCAACCTATCCGCTGCTCCATTTCACGCATACGTACATGATCAAAGATTATTCTAAACCCTGTAAGCCCTGAACTGTTCCAATAATATTTTTATACAAACAATATTACTTCTCCCTCCTGAATTCCCTCTTTCAGTCTCCTAATAAATACAAAAATCTATCAGAGCTAATACTTCCAACTTCTCTTCCTACCTCACTACTGTCACTACCTACATCTGGCTTCCAGTCCATGTTCGTTTATTATGACATCCACGCACTCACGCTTTCATTCATGTCGCCTCAGTCAATATAAGTATTTATTATTTGTAAGTAAAAAATTAAAAAAGCATAAAAAAGTATAACTGTTTTTCACGAACATTCCACAAACTGACCTTTGTGTGGCATCTCGGGCACGGCTCCTAGTGGGTGCTGAATTTTGCAAAGAGCCACGGCTGATACCGGCAGAAAAAAACTTGATAATCTGGAATTTTAAGACAGAGGAAACAAAATACTTTAGACTCCATCCTTCCATTTCACATCCCCTAGAACAGTTTGAGCAATATAAATATGTAATAGTTGACAGATTTATAAGCTCTTGGTTTTTTTTACAATCAGTTTCACAGATCGAACATGTCTGTCGTGACATTCTGGACATTGAATATTTGTCATAATTTACTCTACATTCACAATTGTTGTGTGACTCGGTTTGACAAGGGGCAGCAGGACGGGCCTCGGGGTAACTTAGCTAAGAATTGTTCATGTCCTTCGAATATTCCACTTGAAATGCAGATACTCGTGGCATGACTAAACAAAACTGGGTATATACAATTCCATAATAATCAGGTTATCATCACCACATCACACAACAATCGCTACGTCAATTATGAATGCCAGCCACGTGTTCCATTCACTACATGATCCACTTACTTGTTCCCTGTGACCGAAGAGTTCAACTCAGAGGATCACGTATGAGTACGAATGCTAGAGCAACGACAGCAACTCTGCATCGAAAGGTAAAATAGTAAATAATCACGAGGGATGGTAACTTGAATGTTAAGTGATTAGTGGTGCTTTTGCATCAATAATCAAGCAAATCTGGTACGGATTGAATTTCCAACCGACGACGATGGGGTCAACTTTCAAGCTAAAAAGTCAGTGTGTGTGTCTTCCTTGACTGTAAACAGTTAATAGTCAATGAACAAGCTTGAGCAACCGCAGGGTGCTTGTATGACTCTCAACACACAAACCAAGCTCATTATAAAAGAAATCCTCAAAATGTTCACCCAATGCTTTGATTTATAAGAGCGAAGGGACATTTTCATGTCGCTTGGTGGGGTGCCCATTCACTGGTCATGTCAAATACACCACCAGCATTCGGAGAGCTTCTATCCTTGTCGCTTCAGGAATATTTATTTCTCGCACTTCTTTTCTATGTAATCCAAGATTCAATTCCTATTGTGTACTGCATCTCTCTCTCTCTCTCTGTCCTGCCAATGACTGTTCTTTCCACCTTCTCAAAATAAATTCATCACTGTTACGATTTCACAATGAGGACCTTTCCTCTATTTCAAACAAACTCACTGCCCTCACAAATTTTCATTCAGAACTTATTAAATGGATGCGTATTCCGTGTGGGACGTGAGACTTCATTCATTAAGGTTCACCAGAGTTTCCTTTACGTCATCCCCTCATTTATGTCTCGTGGAAACATTCTCAAAAATATATCACACCGGGTCATAAGGTTCCCTTCACTTAATGTAGATAGGTACCAGAGCTAATTTTGTTCAATCATTTAATTCGCAAAAGATTAACTTGCTAAGAGCTATTATTTTCAAAGGGATTACAAATATCGCAATTTTGTTATTGAATACTATTTGTAGGTAGATCCGTTCTTAATAGTAATTTCAGCACCAAAGAAATTAAATTTGTGGACACTACAAGGAGGTAGGTATTTTATTAAGCACTTGTAAATTGACTGAATGGAATTTATGAAATTCAGTACTCGATGATATTTAATTTCTACCTTGATTCTAGTCCGACATGTACAATACCGCACAAACAAAAGGAGTTACTTAAACAAAGACTTTGGGATTAGTACCCAAGAAGCCCTCAAGTACGAAGGAGCCAATGCTTTTGCGATATTTACGGCGCCATAGGAAATTAAAGAGATAGACACATGTCATGTCATCCAATCATTCATGCACTCGATGAACCCATCCAACTTTCAATTTTAAATACCTACTTTGTCTTTCCTACTCAATTGAAAATACCGTACTCACAACTCAGACGGGAAAAAAAGGTTAAGTGTTGACAAAAATCCTTACACTACTGCACTAGACTCGTGGTGCTAGTTATTTATAGGATGGTAACACGAGAAAGTTAAACACTCTCACTTTAAAATCCAAAAGCTAGAACAAAAATATTCAATTACACGGAAGGTCTATATAGAAAAAAACTTGTGAACACAAGACTGTAATCGTAAACTATGATATAAAAATTCACATTGCAGGCACTCAATTTAAACTATAATTTCGACAGAGCTTCTTGTACGTATACACATTTATTTAAGTAAGTAATTCTGGAAACGTAGATCACGACTCGAGATTTTAAACAGATTTTATTATATGAGACGAGCACCCTTTCGGAGATTAAACAAATTCTTCCAGGATAAATAAAAATACTTTGTCCAGTCAACAAATTGATGGGAGAGCTTGACAATAAAAATGTATAAAGGAAGAGAAATAATAAAATAAAGAGAATGGAAAGCAAAGGGAGATAAAGAGTTACATGGTTATAGGAAAAAATAAAATAAAAGGTAATCAATTGGACTGGCCGTCTGAGATGCGAGCGTAGGGATGTGTGGCTGGCGGATAATTTTGAAGGGCAAGAGCCAAGATGTTAAAATAGACAAGTGCGAGTGAAAATAAACAAAAAGGTTAGAAATAGAAAAGAAAGGAATGGAAGAGTGGTTAAGTGAGGTTAGTCCGTACACGGTTCATAAAGCATTGGGATTGGTCCATATTCTTCAACGACTCATTATGTTAACGTGATTTCATGGCACTCTACATGCACCATGAAGCGTGAAATGCCCAGATAAAATCTTACCTCGGATGATAATTTTTCACTCTTGGCTAGTGGTTACTGGCGGTTTCTCCAAGTTTGCGGTTTGATGCCGTTCTCAATTGACTCCACCATTCTTTCTCGAGTTCTCTTCAACAAATTTCACAAGTCACTAGATCACACATGCACACACACCGCACAGACACAGAGCCCGAAAGAGAAAGAGGAAACTCTACAGTGTACAGAGGCTCAGAGGAATGAAGTCACACATGAAAATCGGGCCTCATGAGCCGTTCGAAATGGCCACAGTCACTTAAATGATGGTAATACATCCACACTCTTCGTCAGAAGACAAACGACAATCTGGAATTATCAGATGATGCTATAAAAAATTTGCACAGTCGAAAAAATGTCGATGCAAATATTTATGGTCGGTTTCACGGCACTGTGTGCACTGAATAGTTTTCTGGTAACACTCATCCGTATATTTTACACTGGCTATCACCTTGCAGTAGAGAGTCAGGCAAGTGGAAGAGGCAGTCGGGCAGGCATATTCGGCTTTTTCGGGGCCCCAAAGCCACTCAGGCTTGAAGCGCATTGGCTCAACAATCTTGTCGAATTCCAGGCAGTGGGGGGAGACGCGCTTTCTGTCTCGAGAGTTGCCCTGCCTACAACTTCCAGCCTCCACATCCCATTCCGCATCTCATCCACGACCAGACTCACTCAAAAACCTTCCCTTATCCTCTCAATTGCACCTACCTACCTCCTCTCTCCAATGGGCACCTCCACACACCCACAGACAAAATATCTCAAACACTTACGCCTAATATATTCGCCTTCCCGTACTCCCTCTCATATTGTGGTTGAGGCCCTCCAAATTGCGTGACTCCGACTAGTTGTCAACTTACTGCTTCATTTCACAGCAAATCGGCGGCTCCTCTTCTTTCCCTAATAAAATCTTAACTCGTCCATCCAACTTCTCAATCATTCTTTCTCAACACTTCTCCCTTTTTTTATCCATGATCAAGTAGAGTTCGCCTCCCTTTAAAATTTAGCTAAACTCAAACATATCCACCCAGAGCCACTTTATCCACTCCTAATCTTTAGTTCCAATGCCCTACTACACACTCTCACCAGCGACAAGTCTCACTTCACGTCCGCAGACAGTCAGTAAACATAGATGTACTCGGACACAGACGTCCGTCGTCGACTCCGCAGTTGGACACCACGATGAACCACAATCTACAGCGATCTACAGAGACGCACTCCAAGGAGCTCCCAGCCAAGAAGAAAAATGAAGAGAATGAACCTCTGATTTTATCCCCATTCCAATCACCTTAAGAACTGCGATGACTCCGAAGCTGCTCATCCGCAGTTCCTGAGAGTCTTGACTCATGTAAATAAAGCTTGTAATGAGGAGTGAAGGTGGAAATGGGAAGTTAATTAAACCAAAATTCGATTAGTCGGAGCACAGTGTTGAGGTGCTCATCAAATTTTGTGTAGTTTATGGACACCCTAAAGTTTTCCAGTAAATTTCTCTACTTACACGCGTCAGGCAGGCATGAAATTGATCGAGGATCGTTTCGCTTGGTGTAGCGAGAGGAAGTCGTGGGGTTTGCAGGAAGGCATGGCTGCCTCCGGTGCCCATTCCTCCCGAGCTGTGGGAGCCAGGCGGAGCTCTGATGACAAGGAGGTTGGTCCTTATTATTTCCGCTTCAACGGGAGGCGGCTCGCCTCCAGCATCCAAGGCAACATTGGCCCGTTCCTCGGCTCTCTCTCCTTTACTTCTACTGCAGACTGGGCCTCTGAGGCTGCCTCTCCTCGTCTCAACAGCACCTCATCCTATCCATCCTCACTACCTAAACTCCCAAACAAACCAGAAGACAGTCTCCAACAGTCTTCTACATCATCTCGCTAAGACTATTCAGCTGTCTATTATTCCCAACGTGAATAGACCTCTCTTGTCTCGCCTCTCCCGGCCCTTATTACAGCTCCTTCTCTAACATCTCCTTCTCTCGTCCTTCTTGGCCAACAATATCAACACTGCACTCGCCAAAGTGTTCCCATCTCTCTCTTTACGTACATCTCTGTATCTCTCTTTCTCTCTCTCTCGCTCCTTCTCTCGTGTTTGCGTCCATTTACAATTAGTCTTCTCACTAGTCTCTCTCAGCTTTATGGCCATGTCTTTTCTTGGCTTGGCTCTCTTGGCGGACACTCTTCCGCCTCGTCATTCCGCCTCAAGTTTTGTATTCATCCAGTAGTTTCTTTTTCTTCGGCCTCAAATAAATAATGAATAGATATCTTTGTTACTCCCTGTGTCTTCTTCATCCGAATAAAGAAAGAGAATATATATATTTTTTTGTGTCATTATCAATTGTCGTTCCGTGTTATTCTGTACATACATTCTACGTACAGCCCTCATCGCTCATCTGCGACGCACATTCATTACAATAATTAAACACACAGATATTCGCAGCATCACTCCCAATCCATTCATCTTTTTCGGTAATTGTAATTTTCTTTCCTTCCTAATAAAAATTACCAACTCCTCTCGTCTGGCTGTGTACACAGCAACGTCTCCATACGCTTCTTTGTACTGTACTAAACTATGGAGAAAAAAATAGACTTTTTAGAATTGTAGACACTCTGAGGGCATTTTCCTTTTAAGTCTTATCTGTAAGGTACTACTACTACTTGAACAATATATCACACAGCTTACAGGAAATAATCAGAATCGCTGACCATTAGTGGAGGAACTCCTTTGTAGCCTGCGTAACCACTACTCATCATTCACTGAAAGGTAACAATAAAGTTAAAGCAAGGTGGTACTTTACGCATTAGGACTTAGGAGTCATATTTGTTGACAAATATACATGCTGATGAGGCTTGAAGGAACGGAAAAAATTAGATACCAAGAGTCGCTCGCATTTTATATTTTGTCAAGGTTTTCGAGATGGACAAAAAAAATCCAAGTTGAAGCGCGTAAGACGATATTATAAATTGAAGTTGAGGTTGATTTGAAGTTATGAAGACTGAGGTGCGATCATCGTGTGAGGTCGAGTGATTACAGGACTCGTCGCGAGCAAGTTTCGGATTGGATTTAATAGGAAAAATATTATAGAATAAGGATATGAGTGTTTACCTGAATCGTGGCAAGGCTCTGGATGTGTGCAACCATGTATAGCTTACACAGACTACAACTGACGCAGAATACATTCTCTTACCAGCTCTTACGTTCACTCTCCGTCCCATTCAGTCAGCCTTGTTCGGATATTTGGATGACAGTTGTGTGACTGGTCGAGGAGACAAGCCCTCCCAAGTAATACACGGAGAGAAGTAGAAGATGCCGAAAACTTGATTCTCCTGTCCTGTCTCCGTAGATAATAGATAATGCATCACAACCTCATAAAGTAGGATGCATTACAAATGAGCCCTGACTCATAGCCCTCACTGTACGCATCTACGTCAAAAACATTTCGTTTCTTTTCACCACAGGAATCATAGAGAATTAGTGCATACATATGAGGATGGGCGATAAGAAATGTAGACTGATACTCTATAAATAACTGCTTGCTCTCTTTGGTCTTCGTGTCCTAGCTATTTTCTTTCATGGGTCATAATGTAGGTAGTAAGCCGTCTCCGGCTTGCATTTCAAATTGCTTAGATTGAGCGAATAAAAATATCGGGTTTGCGTGCCAATGTTCCATCAAGCCAACGCAAGTTCACGACAAGCTTTACTTTGGAGAGCAAAACAAAAAATCTTTTAAAAGAGCAGTATTATGTCGTGACAAGGTAGTTTAACGTTCGAAAGTGGACGACCATAGTAGCACTAGTGGTCCGACTGCGTTGCGTACCGCCGTCCACTTATCTCTCAGCCCCGTACCCCAAGTTGCATATAGGAACCTACATACATATATGCAGACGTTTCTCCACACTTCCGACTAAATAAGTGGTTTTCCATAAATCAGTCAAGGAAGTCCAACTGGAAAAACAAATACACCAAACATATCCACAATTAAAGTCCACCAATAATTACTACTGTTTACTAAAATCTATTATATATAAAAATAAAATATCTATCGTACCTACATGTATTTGAAGTGCCTGCAATGTAGGTATATATGTACATACATCGTGGTTACAATAATGAACATGCTTTGAATCTCTAGATTATAATGGGCATACAAATGTTATTGATATGTAACGGCATAAGAAGCTCAAGCGTCCGAACAGTACATATAGGTACACATAATAACGGTATGCGTAATACGCATCTTCGGCAACATGGATACCCCGGGTGTACGAGTATTGCATTTGAATTGACCTAATATGGAGCCATGCTCCAAGAATGAGTACCTAACTGTACTTGGATCTTTTTTTATCTAACATATGCCAGTTGGTAAAGAATGCATTGTATCATGCCATACCATAGTGTACAAAACATTCTAAAAGACAAAAAAAAACCAGAATGATTAATAAGAATTCAAAACTCATAGGGAAGGATATTCCATGCTCGTGGTTATTTACAATTATTGTTCGGATCTCAACTATGAAATTACCCAATAAGATCATTGTACTTATACATTGTATTTGGAACATGTACCCTCGATTTTTGATATAGTTTGCTGCACAAACACAAATTGCACCGCATGCCCTCCTCTAATCAACCGTAGAATTCCAGGTGGAAAATTATTCAACCGTGATTTCCATTCCTGTCATTCAAACTCACAATCATCCCTTTCTAACTACCCGCTCGAGTTGTGTACTCCATCAACCAATCTTGTTGCAAATAATCGTATTATTGACCATCCCAAATGCATGGAGATATTTAAATTTTATCAACACCCTTTACTTTGAAATAGATAGGGGAATAATATGCGTGAACATAGAGCTACAACTAATGCGGGGACAAAAGCGTTCGTCTAGTAAAGTATTCATGCCTCCTTCTTTAGTTTTCAATGGTGGATGCACAATGAATATATATACCTACTACAATCCATACACTAGATTACTTGAAGGACCGGCAGACCAGATGGAAATCCGAAATCCGGTAATCGAAATCCTCCATTGGCAGTATGTACATACGTATAGTCAAAGCGTGTATGGCTGTGAGTGTATAGACTACTAAAAGGTCGCTGCGGCGCCACTGTATTTTTCTTGAAAAGCGCCCTCCGTGTAGAATATGTAAGCGTC
>JAQFZC010000699.1:0-42775 GCA_034695205.1 Dicyrtoma fusca | reverse complement strand
CATATACATTGCAATAGCTCAAATAGCTGTTCTGTTGTTGTTCGAATTCGAAAAGGAAGAAGGACCCGGACCAGAGACCAGAGAGTCAGAATGAAAGGAAGAAGAAGCTCCACTTTTCCCTAGAGTTTAGAAGAATTAAAGTTAGTTAATCATCATCAAGAGCACTAACTAACCCACCAGCAACCAAGTCAGTGGAGTGGAGCCAGTTGCCAGTTAGTTGGTGTGGTTGTTGGGTGATTGAATGGCGAGTGTGTGAGAGAATTCACTCTTTCATCTTTCGTTTCGAGAGGTTCGATTTCGACGACGTTTTGTTAAGTTGAAGTTGGTTTGGTAATGTTGAATGTGTGAAGAAGTGAGTTTTTAAAAGTTACTTCATCAACTCCAACTCCAACTCGTGTTACAATCAGCAAAAATGTACCCCTCAGTTTTTAATACTTGTCGAGTTCAACTTCCACTTTTGAGTCAAAATGAGCAAGTACTGTCTTAAGTACCGAATTTCAGTTCAAAGTAAGTCATGATCATCATTAACAGCATCGTCGGACAAGTTACAAAGTAGTTGTTTAAGTCGTATATCGTAGTAAGTAGTTTTTCCTTTTATGTTTTTTGATTTGTATGATTGGAAAAATACAAATGTTGAATGTGGAATGTACATACTTGAATCACTTGTGTAAGTTTGTACAAATTACCTAGATTTGTCATTTGTCATTCGTGTGAACGTTAAACAAGAACAAGAGTATTGCTATTATGTTGTATGTATTAGGTATTAGGAATTAGGAAGCGAGTTTCGAGAAGAAATTTATTTTGTGTACACCGTCAACGTCAACTGTTGACTGTGAGTACGACTGTAACTAATATAATAATATTGACAATTCACAATTTGAGGAATCTCAGAAACACGTCCAGCGTTCAACTTTGACTGTTGACATGTCACATATTCCATCATCAATGATATTTGATTTGTATTTTGTATTTGTTTAATTATTGATTGGGATTGTTGAAACTGGAAAACTGACTGACAACTGACATGAGTAATTCATATGAGTTTTTGCTGTTTTTTTTTAAATTTTATTGCATTGTTGTGTTAGTGAGTTGGGATTATTTTGAGATGTTTAAACAATTGATGATTGACGGTCTTAAAAAGCAGTCAAAATTACAATTTTTGTATGGTCAAAATGAGAAAGTGAGTTTGGAGTGTGTGGTTTAAGGGGAGAGAAAACATTAGGAATTTTTGGGAACAATTTATTGAGAACTGTTTAAATCTTTTCTTCAAGAATTAAAAATGGATAGTACAATTATCGATTTATACCAAGAACAAGAATTATAGCTCAGCACTCTATTTTTGTCGTTGATAACTTCCCCGCCCCCCCCTTCCCTCCACCTTCTATGAATCCGAAGGCGGACACATGATGGGGATGGGACAAAGGCATATGAAAGGATATTCGTTTATTTTTGTTTTTTTGTTTTCTTGATGAATTCCAATCTGTAGCAGTTTCATTTCAACCTTGATTCAATTTCTCACATCTATTATGTTTGATGTTTGCTGAAATGGGCGAAAGCTGAGTGCATTTCACATTTTGTGACAATTTTTATTGCATGGTAAATAAGTACTTAACAGTAGATCCAATAAAACTGAGATTTAGATTTGAAACAGTTAGTGATAAGGAGTAGTGTCATCAAATTTTGTTGAAATAAGGAGTGAGTCATCGAGAGTTAACTGTGTGTAGTAACTTGAAGTCAGTTAGCTGATTAGAGGGGCCGAGAATCTCTTACGTTTACATAGTGTATTCCAAAAACCTTTTTAAAAATAGTTTGGCTAATCTGAGATTTATTTCCTATTACATTTTTGCAGGTGGGAGACAGCGTAATATTAACGTCTAAGTGAGTTTGAAAATCGCTTTGCGTCACATCGTCAATCGTCGTTGCGCTGCCGAAATAAATAATTTGTGATTCGTTTCAGACCAAACGGAGCAGTGTGATTTGCATAAAATGAATGAGTAAAGTCGTTACCGTTAAACCTTACAGTAATTAAGGAATGATTTCCTTCTGAATAGCTTTTTTAAAGCTTATTTTACAAATCTGTGATGAAAGCGACAGCAGTGGCGTTTCGATCTTGTATCAGTTTTTGGAAGTGAATCGAATTATTAGTGTGACCCAGTCAACAACAGTGGAGAAGCATACGAAGGGCGCAGTTAAAAACAAATTGAAATTTTGTTTGTGTCTTATGTGATGGAATTTTGTGGAAAAGTGCGGCTTGTGATGAAAAATAGTTAAAAAGTATATTTATAATTTTCAAGAAACAAGAGAGTTGATCTAGTTTTGCAAACCTATAATTTAATGATGAGGGAATTCAAGGTAAATCTTGTGGTCTATATATTTGTGTCAAATTATTGCCGATTAAACATTTGTTTTCTTTAAAGTGCGATGGTCGATTTAAAATGATTTATATCACAGTTTGTGTAGCGGTCAAAAGCTGATGTATCGGATATGATTTTGATTCTAGGTGGTCGTTCTGGGCTCTGGAGGAATAGGCAAAAGCGCCCTTACAGTGCAATTCGTATCGGGTTGTTTTATGGAAAAATATGACCCAACTATAGAAGATTTTTATCGTAAAGAAATTGAAGTTGACGGGTCACCATGTGTTCTAGAAATTTTAGACACAGCTGGCACGGAACAGTTTGCTTCTATGAGAGATCTGTACATTAAAAATGGCCAAGGATTCCTTGTCATTTATTCTATTACAAATCATCAAACTTTTCAAGATATCAAAACTATGAAAGAACAAATCAGCCGGGTCAAAGGAGCAGAAAAAGTGCCTTTACTACTAGTCGGAAATAAAGTAAGATATTTGATTATTATTAATCCGTCGTCTATACGAGTTGAGACTTAATCAGTCGCTAAACGAGTTCATGCATTCACAAAATTACACTTGGTTCGATTATTATTACAAGCTGGGTGTTCGTTGTATCGTTTTATTTAACCGGATAATACTCACGTCAACAGTTCGAGTGCAGTGCGCTTGTGTATTATTATTTCATGTGTCGCATTTTTATCTAGAAAAGCTCATATATATAACATTAAGAGCTGGCATTTCGAATGATTTCATTCAGGGGTAATCAAACCAACTTTCGAATATGCTCCATTAAGAGTTTTAAGTGGTACATTAGAATGATTTAACTTTCAGCGAGACCTGAGAATTATTATCAGTAGTAGTATACATTTTAAACAATTTTACTACATTTTGTAATTTGCTAATCATACTGTCTGAAATTATCTTGCATTATGTACGTACATTCCCACTAGGCTAGGGTTCAATATACAAAAATATTTGAACGTTACTTATTTTACTGTTACAAATTTCGCCAATGAGCTTTATATAATTAGTGTGGTTAACACAGATCATTCCATTTAGTGTATAGTAGTGGTCTGTAGTTTGCATAATGTTGACATGCCAGTAAAAACGAGGATAGTGAATTCCTGTGCATAATTAATTATGTACTATCAAAAGCAAGCTAAATGAAGTGCCCATTCATGCTGCAAGCGTCCTGAAGCTTCATATTCCCAATTGCGTGTAAATAGGCAAAAATCAATTTTATTTCCCTCGTTTATATTTTGTTAAAGCGATTATCTCTCATGACAAATGATCGTTACATCACATCTGTTGCACCTCGGATTTAATAGTTCGTAGAGTGCCAGTCATGCAAAACTTTTATCATTCCCGATGGAATTTCTTTTAAGCTTTTATTTATGATACTGAAATTTTGTAACTTTCCCTAAAAACATACCTAACTACATACCTACCTACCTAATTCCTTTGTTCGTTTTGTACTAATACTGTACTATTATTCGGTGCTCTTACATTGTGTATGTAAATATCAGCTCAGTGCTTAAATACGACAAGTACTTCCACATTTTTTGCAACATTAGTAGTATTTTAGTATTAAACTATGATTATTTCTCCTTCTCCTGCACGGTCTGCTGAATGCACACTTCCAGTCACAGCTCACCCGTGCAATTACACTAGTAGTTGTTTGGCCTTCGTTTTGCTGTTGAAATTTTGAATTTTAAAATTAATTATCCTTTTTTTTGCCTTAATTTTCGGGCATGACGTGGTTTTAATGGTTATGCGTATGGAATTACCTAGCCAAATGCCTACCAATTAAGTGTAAAGATCGAGTTATGGTTTGCAGCATACAGTTGGAATTGGAATGATTTGATGGATGTTGAACGTTGAAGGGAATCAAGAATGGAGCCTGAAATAGTTCGCACACTCTGTTCTGAATGAGGTGGAACTATTTCTCAGAACTTTCAGGAACTGATTATTTTCAAAGAATAGCCACTGCGTGTGTCCCTATCGATTTAATCGCAAAAATTAATGAAATCAAAACTTATTTTCTCTCCTGTTGGATTACGGAGGCCTGAGTATGACGTGCGCTTGACATGGGAAGGGAGTGACAGTACACGGCAAAAGTAGAGAGGCTTCACGATAATAATTTATTTAAGAGTAGCAATGACTATTGGTATTGACGGGTGACAGTGACAGGTGATCGTCCATCACACATCATTTCCTCTAATTTCCAACGAAATTACCTAGGTATGCGAAGCTACACTAGCAACTACCACACAGATTTTGGTTTGTGATTACGTATCTGTCCACGGATACTGGATACGGATACATTCAAACTGTTTAATTTCTACCGGTAGTGGGGATCGAAATTAATTCGGAATAAAATCCAATTCCACATCCCAGCCAATCGTCTGTCTGTTAGTTAGAAGTACTATTATCTTGTGTATTCGTTGAAATAGATACATGGGTTGTGTATGCGTTCCAGGTTATGTGAGTGCATGTATGTATGTGTATGTTGCCTATAGATATCAAATTTCTGGGCGGCCATCGGTTTTTCAACATTAGTCTCATTTAATGGTTTCTTTACGGAGTTCTATACTGCTGTTGCTGACTGCTTTTTAGTCATGGTCAGACTATGGAAATGCTTGAGAAGAGTCATTCTCATCTTTGGTCGTAAAAGATAGGGAAGAATGGTACTGTACTTTGTACTCCTAATGATTTGTTCAGTCAGTGAGTAGGTATGTAATTATATACACATTCATTTGCTGCTCCTCGTCATCCGTACTGATGGGATAATATGATAATATCTAAATATACCTACGTGCACCCATTAACTGATCCTACTGGTTGGAACTTGGAATAAGTAAATATTGAGTCAGATAAAAATGACTCAGGTGACTCATAGGAAGCATTAACATTGCTCTCAATAATCTTTAAGACTCTGGTGACCATTAACTTTGAATTAATATTGCATGTATTCCATATTGATAGAAAAAGGAACACATGTTCAGTGTATCTCAAGCAAGTCTACTTGCAAATACAGAAACTATCTAGCGCACTTAGCGCAGTTATTATAAAGAAATTCTCATTAAGTGGGTACAGTGTACCTTATACGTACGTATGTATGTATGTACCCATGCACATAAAATATATTTTCGCCAGTCCGGTCAGTCGACGGCGATGATGATGGGCGCCATATTACCATTACCAATGGACATTGTGGATTTGTGGCAGCCGTAGTATGATATATTATGGTATTTACGCAAATATGCATTTAATTCTATATTGGTAAGATGCCTTTGCAGTAGGTATAGGAATTGTAGCGTATCGTCTTGTCGATCCAAATCAAATTAATGAACATCAGTGTCAGGCATAGCATGAATTTCCATAAGCTGTGTGCTTGTACAATGTCAGATGTGATGTGCCAAATGAAAGATTTTTGAAACGACGACATAAACGTTACTTTTCACTTGCATCTAGAGAGTGCCTATACAATTATGATACCTTATAACCGTTTATACTCATCGTCAGACTCTGTCGCAACCTTTAATGTAGGTTTCAAGGAGGAAAATCCATGAGGTCGATGATAATTTTTCGTGTGTAATCAAGTTTTTCCTTCAAAACGAACTAGAAAACAAGGAAGAGTTCAAGAAGTGGAATCAAGTAATACATATATTCATTACGATGTACTTATATGTACTTATGCATCGCAATTAGTGAGCATTTATTGTATGTTCGAATAAAAACGTGTAATTAGTTGGATCCAACTGCTTCGTATACCCACGAACTCCTTTCTTTCTTTTTCACATGATCACCTAATCTATCTATCCGCATTAAAGCCTTGTTTATTTCTCTCTTTAAAATAGTTTCATGTGCGGAAAGTAATAATAATTACTATTGAATTTAAATAATGTACTAGTTGTGTGTGTGTCTGTGTTAACAACCATTTAAAAATAATGACATGCCTTTGAAACATGTAAATGTCGCTCTAAAATTAGGAGGATGATAGTTATTGGAATTATTAAATTTAATATAAAATACAGCAGTAAAGATCTAAAGCCATCTCAGAATTCAACTTCCTGTACTTATTCTTAAGGAGGCATCGTGCTTTGATAGAATGATAAATTATACAATTAAATTGTAAGTATACAAAAGTAAAAGGAACGTGTGCATATCTATATCAATTTTCCGACATTTTTATGGTAAAGGGTGCCTGTAAACCGGATTTGTATTTTCGTAGACCATAATTATACCGACCGCTTTGAATTTAACAATAAAAGTACTAGGCTTGCGTAGCGTTAGATGAAATTCATCAAGTGGACTACATAGTATGACTTCAGTGTATGCGGATGTCAGTATGTACGCTCCAAACTGACAGTGAACATCAATAACATTCCCTCTCTACATTTCTACATAATTTATATTTATAATTGCTTATTTTAATTTACAGCACTTTCTTCACGAGCAATTGCAAGGAACACGAACCCACTTCCACATCTTTCCACTATAAATTCATTTTCACAATGAGTATCTTCCAACTCAAAGTACCTACTCCCAGTTAGTCTTCGTAGGAATGGTTTTGAACTGAAGATGCTATATGCCAATGCAATATGCACATTTTAGTTTTCTAGGCAGATTTTCTTATCACACAGACTTTCTTCATATTTGAAAGTAGAACAATAGATCTGTGCTGGATAAAATTTTGTTTTGTGAGTGTTTGGTATGAAAAGCAAAAATTTCCTTGCCGATACAATTGTCATATTTCACCCCTTTTGTGTCCTTAAACTAAATTTGCAGATGTTGCTTACTGTTTACCATATTCTTTGTGTCTAAAATACTAGCGACAGTAGGAGCTGAGAGACGGTGACCCACATTATAATATGACTGGTCTGCTCTCGTTGATGCCTACTTCCCGTTTTGATGTTTGAGTTTATCTGTATTCTGCCGAGCTCAAACTTAAGACTGCAGAAATGAAATACCAATATGTATGTAATAGACGCAGCAGGTAATTCATATTTAGTCTACACTACTGCAAGTTCAAATACAACAGAGAGCCTTGTTCTCGTGTGCAGACCATTGTAAGAAGTGGGTATGAGACTAGTATTTTGTACGTATTTACATCTTTAGTATTTAGATAAATTGAGAAACTTGTGCGGCTCAGAATTTTATCCAAACAAAAAAATCCTGCTATAATAATATTTTCTTGTATCCAGGAAGTGGTAGTTAAACTTAGACCGGAGGTTTTGAGTATTTCAGAAATATTAAATGGTTTTTACATTGTTTAGTGAGATTGTAAATAATAACACTACACAAAAGCAGACTTACTAACATGTCTTGTGAACCTGCGGCAAACTCCATTAAACTGGTGATAAAATGGGTGTAGGTATGTAAACTGGCTATACATACTTAGGTAGGGGTATGCATGTGGTTTATTACTGCACCGAACCACGTATTAATATTGAGTTGACGGCGACACTACACCTTTTTAGTCTCACAATCATACTTGTTTTTTTTGTTGTTGTTGTATTACCTATTATAATTATAAAACGTACTTGTGTGTCAGTCGCCGTCGCCAGTAGTGAGTAGTTACAAATACTATACATATATATTCAGGATTCTGGCGATTCTGGGATGTACTTACACAGTATATTTCTAAATTTAAGCATAATATTAACAATAACAATTGAGTATATATATGCATTGTTTATTGTTGAATGAAGATGGCCAGTGCTGATTTGCTCTTTACTTTTTGCTGGGACAGTAAACATGTTAATAATTATGTTGGTTGGTTGGTTTGTAGGTACTTATAGATATGTACCTACATGCATGGTAAATGTTACAAAAGTAGAATTGTACAAATGTTCTATGTACCTACCTATTTGTACTTGTCTATAGAAGCAGTGGTATACCTACGTAGTATATGGCTCATAATACCTAGTAAATAATATATGCTGATGTTGATTCCGGTGCGGTGGAATGGAGTTTAGAGTTCATTTATCTTTCTAAAACTCTCACCAGCTTAGAAACGACTAGCGAGGCTTTGTTTAACTTTATAGTTTAGACGATGACTTCATAGCAGAAAAAAAAGTGAGCACTTTTTAAGTGTTAAATAAGTGATAATAATTTTATTTATGATTACCCTGTTATTTTGTAAACAGTGTATTGAGTTTTAACGTTTAGTGTGCGATGCGTATTAATCAGTCACCAGGAAGGAATGTGTAATATGATGGCCGGCTACTACTACATATGTATGTATACATAGCATAGACAGCTGTATTCTTTATTATTGACTCCGTATAGTTTATTCACACGAGGGTCCTTAGAGTCTTCATTCTTTGTACAGGAGGATTTATATTTTGATTAGCCGACTGCAAATATGTATATATATATATGGTCCATTGTAAATACATTTTCTCACTTCCTTGTATATTTTTATCCATTGGATTTTCATTCCAAAACTTTGTTTAACTCTCGGTTGAAACAGTTCTGTGATTTATGTATTATAGTATATTTGTATTGATGCTAAAAATGGCTCAGAATTCAGTAATTCAAACCTAAAGGGGTAATAAAAAGGGAGTGCAAACTCCCTACTAGCTCCATAGGTTAAAAGACTGGGAGTGGGGAATGCACACGAAATGACTGCTCAATGAAATCAGGCTGTTCTAAGATCTTTTTCTGCATTTCTGTAGACCATTGTGACTGTAATAGGTGGTAACAGATATGGACAGTATTGCGCTATTGCTGCAATCTGAATAAATATGATGTGATTAAAGAATTTTAATGTGCATATTGCTCACCAACTTTTACAGTGCTCTGCTTTCTTGAACATGCACACACGTGTAAGCAAGCATAACCCAGTAAGTAATTATGTAATTATTTTTTTCGTCTTCTATAAGGATACTGTTTCAAGAGCGGTCGCTGGTGTAGGGGGACCGAAATTAGGTAATAATTGCAATAGAGTATATCGCGCCTTTGCTTTGCTTTAGCCCACGCCACGTTGAGGGTAGATAAAATCAATGTGGAAAAACAGAATATCAGTTTAAATCATTTCTTTGTGACGTAACCATGACCATGACCAAGTGTAACGGGACCTAAAGGAATGAACATCTTTAGTGGTGTTCCTTATCGTCGTAGGTAAGGGCGTATCACCTTTTTGTTGTCTGTGGTGAGCACAGAAGTTAAGCTGCGATCCACTGATTATTCACACTTTTTGATGAAAATTGTCTAGAGGAAGTGTCCTTTGGATCCAAGTGTACGGAAATTATCATGTTATCCACAGTTAGTATCGGCAACTGGATTTTGTATGCTAGGAATCTACCGTCTTCCAACAAATTTCTATTCACTCATTCACCGGCATTGTTACACATAGTAGACACATATTTAGCATTGTATGTGGGACGTATTACCGTCCTCACGTTTAGTTGTAATTAAAAATAATTGAATTTTACTGCTGTGCTAATTTCGTTGATATTTAGTATACTTGCTGATGTCACATTTTTTTGAGTTAAATTTTCCATGGTTGCATCCACTACACAAATGTAGCAAAACATATACCTAGGTATATTCCTTTTAGATTTGCAAACGAACCTAGACGTTACCTGTTTGTCTCATATGATTTGCTAGCAATCATTTCTTCGTGTATTTTAGTGGTATTTAACTGGTAGTTGTGTGCAGTGCAACATGCAAAAGGTCATCTAGTTTGAATAATATATACCTATATAGGTTTGTACTAATAATAAGCTCTACTGTAGTCCATACTACGTACTGGTACATTGCACTATGTTTGTGAGGAGCCGTGTGGGAAAAAAATCAGCGACAGTCTGTTGATAGAAGGACTCGTTCTCAATGTAATTTTAGAGTTCCGGGCTTCCGGGTATACATTCCGGTTATTTGCCACAGTGAAGACCTAAATACTTGCTTGAAGGGGTAGATGCAGTGGTTCCGTTTCGATGTGAACATTGCAACGCGCTGAACTTGTGATTATTGCCGCATCTAATTGATTAATTAAGATAAGCCTTCTTGTAAAAAATATATTTTGTTCATGCTTGGTGATTCCATCTGCATTCATCGCTGGTTGATGTATTATTTAGAGCCTGTACAAAAAAAAGGTTGAGTGGTGGACGGAGTTCGAACGACACGAATATGAATCAGTCACACAAAAGTCAGCGTAAAGAGCTATGGGGTTGTAGGTGTCTCTTTTGTAAAGGAATTTAAGGAAGGATGAAGGTGGAATGTGATGTAGTTACGTGCAGATCGGTGCCTAAGTTTAAAAGCATAGTGTATTGGAATAGTATTGTGTAAAAAAAAAGGTCCTGTGCCGATATAGCGTGTGTCGTACCTCCAACGACGAATTCTCATTTCGTTTTGTTTTCGAGAGGTTTCAAACATTTTGTTTGAAACGTTTTATGTTTTTAGATATTTTTTTTCAACGACATCTACATAGTTTGTTCAAGGGATCTTTGAGTACATTTAAGTCCTAATTTTTATTTGAGAGTTTGACGTAGTAAATAGTTTTATCCATACAATTGGGATCAGTTAACTACGGATAGAAAATCAATTCAGTGTTATTGCATTGTCATATGGTATTGTCGACGTCTGGTAATTTTATTCTGCGGTCCTTGGTCTGGTGGAGAACTTTGACAATATTTTTTTAAAAAATCGTGAGTTTTATGCATGCCTTGTACATTTAATCAGGAGTTGTGTATATGCACTTTGCGTAGGTAGATGCATAGCATACCAACAATCATCTTGAGTTTAGCACTACTGCTACCACTACAATAAATATAACGTTTCCTCTGCCTTTCTATTCTTTGTACAGTCGGCTACGGTATATTAATGAGTTTGACTTGGCGTAGCTTGTAAAGTTTATGTAGGTGGATATGTTGATGTTCTATTTGTAGGGAACTGTTATAAGTTGAATTAGTAGTATACTTTATTGGCTATTTAAAGATACTAACTAGCGGTAGAGGAGTCGTTTTTTTGTAGGCGAACGGTAACTTTGTGTAAATTGTGTACTTTTGAAATAGTGTTGTAAAATTTTTAGAAATTTAATTGGAAATTCTTAAAATATAAAAAGAAATTTGCTGTAGCTGGTTGTAGAGGTAATTTCCTGCACCGAGATTCTGTTTCGTAATAGAAGTTCGTGTTAAATTTTTTATTATGTACCTAGGTAGGTAGTACTACTACTATACATTGCAAGGATGTACGCAGTTGCTACAATTATATGATCATACTTACTACATTATATTATATATATGAATTGCTTGTGGATATTTAAAGAAAAGGATTCGCAATAGGCAGCGGTGTAATATGATTGCTTATTGCTTTTTACTGCAACCTGGTTGCTGTACCTCATTTCCTTGTTAACGATGATGGTGTTCAGATTTTTATCTGTGTGCATGTCAGTAGCAGTGTACGAAGGCTTGACTTTAAAACGTATTGGATGTAGATTAGGTTTTACATTAAAGAAACGCGTGCCTTTCAGCGCATCAGTGGTTTGAAAAGACGTCGGTGTGTGTCCTTCTGAATCCTGCACCTAAAACGTTCCCATATATTAAAATACTCATAGACCGATTCCATTAGGCTTGAGCAAGTCAAATAATTAAGCCCTGCACACTTCGTGTACTCTTATATAATGCTGTCAGCGGAATTATGGCGACTCCTGAACCTCAGGTTACTTGTTGCACATCCTGTGAAATAACTTGATTACATCGTTCTGTATCACTAATTTTTTTATTAGTTGCTAAAACATTATTTGCATAGCGAACAACATTTTTACGATTTTACATTTTCTGTGGGTCGTAAGAAAAATGTCCGTAAATGTCTCGGCGGATAGTACAAGACATATTTATGCAAAATATATGGAAATGGAATTTATATTTCTAGCTTATGGATGCTTGTATTTTCAGGTCGTGTACGTACAGTTGTATTCTAACGTTGTTGGGCCAAAGTATCGAGCTCGTGTACTTAATCTGCAAAGTTCCTCACCTGTTTAAGCTAAACCCATGTAATTGTATGTAGACACCGTTTCCAGTGTTTCCACATTACATACGATTTAGTTGTACTTTTTGATGTGCGTAATCACTCGGCAAATATTCAGCAGACGTCTCGTGGGTTGTCTAACAGTATTTTGGTATCGACGCACGAAGTTACCCTAGCTTTAATCATGAATTGTGTGTAATGTTTCTATTCATTAATAATTGCGTATTGCCCTTTCGAGGAAAAATATATTAATTCGATGCTGGGCGAAGCCATACAGCCCAGTGGAGGATATGTATATTTTAATTTTGTAGTGGTCGATGGTCGATAGTGTCGTTTGATGTAAACTGTGTTTAACGTGCTATTGACGTAGACTGATTTGATAAAGAAACCATTCTTCCATTGTTTCGTTCCTCTGGATGCTTGTCTTTTAAAGACAAAATTCTAGGCGGAAAAGGGTTTGAACTCGAAGTTGAGGTTGCAGTTGCATATATGTGTCTCTCAACTCAAATCAAATAAATTGCGTACCTGGTCTCCAGGAAATCATTGAATATCCATATTAAATTAAATTAAATAAGTAATAGGTGTGTAATAATATACAGCTAGCAAATTTAAATTACCGAATGCAGTGCTTTTAGCAGTTCTGCGCTAGCTCGTGTACGAACGAAATTTAAAAGTTGAAGGGAAAGTGTTATGTTGTAACAAATGTCTTTCTGTTATAAATATAAGAACTAGAGCTTGAAATTAATGTGTATTTGATTTTTTTAAATTTGTACAGGTTGATCTGGAACATCAACGAGAAGTATCGAAGCACGAGGGTATGGCACTAGCGCAACTTTGGGGTTGTTCCTTCATAGAGACATCCGCCAAGAATAGGACCAATGTAAACGACGTGTTCGCTGAAGTTGTTCGCGAAATGAATACTCGTCCAACGAAAAACCCGCAGTCGTACTGCTGTCAATGTTCCTCATCCTGCGCTATACTTTGACCTTCTGTTCGCTCATTCTTCATCATCATTGCTTTCTTTCCTTCGTTCAACAGTGACCGCGACCGCGCTACAGAACCGTCAATATATCCCACAACAATAAAAAAAACTTTTTAAGCCTTTAAATACTACCACAATACTACATACATTAAAACTTTCTATACAAATTGAATTGCAACATTGTAATAATTGCACACAAATGACTTAATTTTATAAAAGTTACAATTTACATGATTTTTCACAACAAATGGAAATTTTGACTCTACATTTACAATCTTACCAACTCTTCTGACTTGAAAATCCGGTAATCCAGATGAAGAAAGAAGGGAGGGAATGTTGGTGAACGACCAATGAAATAAGTTACATAATAATTATATATACATATATATATATATATTAATTCTTCATAATGTAAGAAAGATGCCAAACAAGTAATCGCAATATGTTAGCTGATTATGTTATATTTTCAATTAATTAATGGGTATGTAAAAATATATATAGAAGATGTATTTGTGTGCGTGCTTGCTGACATTTAAAATGTAGGAGAATGCTGACGAGGGTAATCTTAACTTATAAATCTATATTACCTATTCTAGTGAATAGTGATTGTCAGTTGTCAGTGTTTTTTGTGTAAGATTGTAGTTTCTACGATTGGAAATCCTGAGCTACAATTTTTTTTAGATCCAGCCAATTGATCTAATAACTCTGCTTCTGTAACAGAATGATTCTACTGATATTCTTCTCTCGACACTTGTTGGTGGAGATTGAAGGGCCTATTTAATTACCAGATTTGCACGATAATTTAAGTTCCATGTAGGCTTTTTCTTTGTAACTCTCACTACTGACGCTGACTTCTTCTAAATGATTTAGTATAGGTATATATATATAAATAGATAGGTATCTACAGTTACATTATACCAGTATGTTATTGAATTGTTTATATTGTAGTCGGACGATCGTCTGAGAAGTGTATTTTGTGTTTCATTCTTTATTATTTGACTGTACTGTTACAGTTACATAATACACACACATTTTACCGGGAATAAGTCCAAGCGAAATTTTAGTATTCGTAAAATGTGAAACTTTTTTTTAATGTGTTAGAAACTAATTACGTCAGTTTTGCCATAATTTATGAAAACTAGCTGTTTCTTAAGCACAAAAATTACATCATTATTATTGGACATCTTTTATGCCACGGTAGGCAAAATTTTTGTTTCGTGCTTTATCAGGCGTTCCTAAATAGGTGAAAATATACTCGATACTGCGAATAGGCAATACGCAATTAGGTACAAATCGTTTTAATTTTTTCTTTGCCGTCTGCCTGTAGAAAAACTTAAGCAAGACATAGTTTCTGATTGAAGGACAAGGACAGGTATCCCCTAGTATTACAGATTACTTGTAGGTTTACATAATAGTTACCAAACGTATGCACATTTCAGGGCTTCATCTTTCCAGTTGTCCTCCAAATTGACAACGTTGCTAATTTGTGAATCTGCGTACGAAAAATATTTTTTCTAACTCCCATACTAAGTAGAGGAATACTTACCTACCTGAAATGCAGCATTATTTATTGAATGAGTGGAAGCCTTACGCGTGTACACTTTCTGAATTTGAGTAGGTATTCAGCATAAAAATATGATTTTAATTTAGTTCAGATTTAGTTTTTGATGCCATCATCGGTATTCGGTGTGATAATGGAATTTACGTTCATATAATTAATTCACACGTCGTTTGTCTTGGAAGAATTTGATTTTGTTTTGTATCTGGTTAGTACACATAACACTCGTACGCTTCGTAATTAATTATTACTTAATTGTTAGCAAGGAAATTACCAACTTTGTGGATATTGTTTGCCTTAGTCATCGTTTTTCATTTGTTTTGCATGAAGGATCAATTTACAATTTTGATTTAACAAAGTAGACAAGGGTATTATAAAAACCCCTTTTGTGTGACAGAAATTAACTGGTCATTGTCATCATCTGCATTTTTATGAACTCATCCCTTAAATGACAAGATTAGGTTACACCAACGTATCTTCCACGGCAATAATTTCATCCTCACATCATATTCTTCTCAGTGAAGAAGTTATTATTATATTTCAATGCGACTCCTTCTTCCTGTATCAGCTTACAACATTCATTCTACCCGTGCGTTATGCATTGATGAATGAGTTTGTTGTAGTTGAAGTTATTTTCCAATCTTTCTCTTGTAGTAGGGGTTTGCTTAACTGTGCTAGGTGAACAGGCATCATGCTGATACTAAAATGGAACTTTCTTCTTAAAAAAACAAATTATATGGAATTAAATCTGATTGAATAAAATATATTTAGTCTGCGTACTACATACGTACGTTTATGGATAGGAAACATGAGTTGAATTTAAAGCAAGCATCAGCATTTATAAATATCAGTAGTACTAGTTACATTGAGCTAATTATGTGCCCATCTAGCCTACTAGTGTACGGTTAGCATTCGATTACAAGAAATAATACTGATTATAATACTTATTATACAAAATAAGCAAAGCGAAAAATCGCCTAGTGTTACACTAACTAGTTATATAATAAGCAAGTATCAAAATAAGAGAAGACATTGTGACCTATCGAAATTGCCTCGTAGAAAGTTTGTAATTGGTACTTTCATATAAAAAGAAGCCTACTATTACTGTCTATATTTACGGATATACTTACATGCACAAACGAGCTACAAGCTTCTATTCTTTGTACGAAATAAAATAATAATAATAATAATAATTGTTCAAATATTTCCAAGCAACGATTTCATTTCTAAACTCCAAAAAAAAACAAAAAACAAAAGAATTATACCATTAAATAATATTATTACAACAATACACTTCACTAAAGTTCAATATATGCGTCTATAGAGTTCTACAGAGACCTGAGAAAAGTCCCAAGAAATCAAAATCAGCAATGGAATGGATAATAACCTAAGGTATAACAAAAGTGACCGATAAACCAACATCATTCTGTAAGAGACATTAGACTTATAGCCATTACCAAAATGATACGTAAAAAAAATATAAGTGCACTCTCGGAGAAGTTATAAAGAAGTTTGAAAGGAACCTCAGAATCATTTTAAGAGTACATACAATAATACATGCTAATTTTTTAACATTAAGAGCTGGTGGTGTAGAGATGGGTAGAGCTGGATGAATATATATTATATAATTTGATGTTTTTTGCTACATTTGTTGTTAAACATGGAACGATAATGATACTAATTTTAAAACCAAGCCAAAAAAAACGAGTTTTGTACTGGAGGAAGAACAAAGAACATACCTACATACCTATGTGACTCGCGAGCGTACATTTACAAAGCAATAAATTGTCTACCATCGCATCGTTATTGTCATTGTTGTATTTTATATTTTTGTTCCATCTTGGAATTACACACTTTATACAAGAAATTAAAAAATACAATAATTAGTTAATGGAAGGGAAAAAAATTGTATTCAAACTTTGACACCATGTGTAAGTATATGTGTGTGTAAGCCATATGTCTAGCGATAAGGACATCTGTACTAGTAAGTTACTTTTACTTAAGTACTTACATAAGCATGACGTAATATAGCCATTGCAACTGCAACTAACAAGCTTATTATAATTACATACTACAGTACTGCTGTTACTAATTTTTACATCTAATCATTTGTACAACCAACCTTACCGTAACCATATAACCATAACCATACTATGAAAAAATGAATCAAAAGAAAAATAGCTTTTAGTAGGTAGTAATAGAAGGTATAATGCCGTAGTAAAAAGCAACGCATCACAGGAAATATCGATTTATTCAGTCGATCGTCGATCCTAATAATTATTATTATTTCTTCATGGAGAGAAAAGAACTTTGGATCGTTGATTGTAAAAATTGTTGTTCTGGTTTGAGCGAGTTGTATACGTGCAGTAATGCCGCTATTATTCCACATCCAAAAAATCCAAATAATTCAACGTAGTAGAAGTAATTGTAAGCTACAGTAATAATACTACTACAAATTGTGTAAAATGGGGACGGATGTTTTTAGTGAAATTTTTATTTTTAATGTTAAATTGCCTCGTCGCACTCAGAGCGTTCTTCATATTCATATTGTATGTACTGTGTAGTGCAACGTTCCAGGAGGATGAGAAAAAGGGACATTTTAAGAATGCCTATAACTATGTGCATCATATATATGTAAATGTAAATACATACATATATAATAATTATTATACTTATAAATAAAATTGCGTAAGTACACATATACAATATACTTTTTTATTTTATAAACATGCAAAACTGTGAATGAGAATTAAAAAGTTGTTGTAGTATCACAGAACTTTTATTTCAAATCAAACTTTTAAAATAAATTTGCAGAAAACGTGTAAGTGATTTCTTATATATATAAATAATAGTACTAGGTAGATATGTATATGTCACGCAAGACAGCAAAATAATGAATGTATATATATATATATATATATAAGTTAGGTAGGTACTTTACGTATTCGGATAGTCGTTCTTTGTATCTGTTTGTAGTATCCAGATTCCAGAACCTAGATGCTATGACCATTTACAGAAATCTCTCACTGACAAGGCTCAATTTTTCTGCCACATTTGTAAACGCGACAGGACGAAATAGGAGAAAACAAATTGTGCAGTTGCTAATAATAAACAAAACAAAAAATAAAATATTCTCATTCGTAATCGTAGATGAGAGGGGAACATACTAGTAAAATTTTGTTTTGTGTAGTTATAAATCTGTGCGCTACTGAGTAATAAATTATTAATTATATATAATTAAAAAAAAGGACCTTGACATGGACACTGTCAAATAATAATTTTGGAAAAAATAAATAATGAAGGATGATGTAAAAGTGTTATATATAAATACTAATAATAATATAGCAGTGGTGAAGCTGGAGGAATTCTTAAAAGTTGCTTATATTGTCACAGACTGTAATGCATAGAATTAATCCGTGGTGTTAGTAATTTTAGGAGAACGAATTAACGTAGGCAACATCGCTAAGATACAAAATGAAAGAAATTCTTTTTCTCTCCTCCTTTTGCTTGGTCAGAAACGAACATAGAGAGCATCAATTTGAATTCTTCATTTAAAAAATGATGCTGAAGAAAAAAAAGGCCCCCCGCTATTTAATGCGTAGCCTACACCTACCCCTCACCCCACCACACCCCAGTAACTGTTTTGATTGACAAAGGGCTTTTTACTAAAACAGCAAATAACCCAGTATATAGTAATGATTCTGTTTATTACAGACTGTACGTACATATCTAATCTTTAGTAACTTAACTACTAGTGGGTACTGTACCAAGTATGTATTCTATTGAAATGTCATTGTCCTTAGATCTTGTGAAGCTGAAGATTGTGTACATCAAATTTATACAAGGAAATACAATATTAATATCGAAGAAGGTCGATGGAGATGTTGACAGGAAAAATTAATTTTTTAGAAAACTATTTAAAGAATAAGAATGAATAAAACGTGAAATTCTTAAAATATTGAAAAGTAAGACGTAAGTATTGTAAATTATTACTCTACTCTACTTTACTACCGTCTACACTGTGTTATAACAAAAGTACTGTGACTGTACCGTAGTATTGAAAACCAGACATGAGAATATCGGGTGACAATAAAGACAACATTTAAAATATCAATTTCCCGTGTGCTACAATTTCAATTATAGTTTCAGTAAGTCAATTAGTCAATCAATAAGCGCGTGTGATTCATATAATTGTGTACCACTTAAAGTTCCAAGACGCATCTGCTGTAATGAATCTATAAAGTTTCGAAATTAAGCTTGAACGAACTTTATGTACCGTAAAGACCCAAATTGTGCCCGGGTCTCTAATTGTGCCCGGGTCTCTAATTGTGCCCGGGTCTCTAATTGTGCCCAGGGTCTTAGCGCGAACTTTAGTGCCCTCTCTAATAATGTCCGGGACGGGTCCATATTTGTGCCTGGGTCTCTAATTGTGTCCGGGGCCTCTTAGCTTGAAGTTTGAAATAGTGCCCGGGGGCACTATTTGGGTCTTTACGGTACATGTAATTATGCCGAGAAGACACAATTCATCAAATATGCATTCCCCCCTAGATTCACCAAAAAACTATAGACACTCAATATTTTCAAAATGAAATTAATTTATAATTTTCCATAAACTGTAATTATTATTACATTAGACGTTTGTAAAAAAAAGAAATTGAGATTCAACGTTTGTCGGTATACAGACCTTACGGAAATATTTTGACACATTAATAATTAAAAAGAAATACAATAAAATTATCATAACAAAACTCAAGAGCATATTTCAACTCCAAAGAATTCAGATAATTATACTGAACAAAATGCAAGCAGTGTTCTACGTTTCGAGAAAAAAAGTAAATCATAGTTAGCTATGGTAAGTATAATTACAATTACATACATATGAGATTAAGTTGGCGCTGAATCTGAGCATACAGTTTCCGTTTGAGTAATAATACCAGATGTAGATGCACAATATTTCCAACTGCAATTACCTGCGTCAAACACGCAACTTCTTAGCATCTTTAGTATGACATTCTAAACGACTGGAAGTTCCATGCTTTTTGGAAGGGAATAAAAATCAAATTGGAACGGGGCGCTGTTAGATTTCTATAGCGTCAATGTCACTACAGTATAACATTCACATTCAAAGAAATTCTAAACGAAGGTAGCAAAACCACCAGATAGCTGTCAACAGATAGAAGTAGGTGTGTATGCATCAGGATTATGAAAAGTTATTATAAGACAAAATGATAATATTTTTTAAAATGCAGAGTTGTAAATAAACCAGTAATATTTTGCGTTACGACACAATAAATTATTTTCAATAATTAAGAGAAGACGATAGACGTACAAATCAAAATAAATTTTCACTAGTTAACTTTATTTCTCTCTAACTGTAATGTCGGCTGACTGACTGTGTACTGAAACTTGTATGAAGGAGGGTGGGAAGAATCTTGGAAAGAATCAAATGCCTAGCAAAAATAAAAAATAATTTTATGCCAGTAATAAAATTTTGTATTCGTGTATTCGTTCTTATTTTAAAACTTTGTATAGTAATTCAGTGCATAATCATCATCCAGTTATTTGGCTAGTATTTTAACGTACACACAATAACTACATCTGTGTGCGTACATATTATAGTAAAAACGAGTCATACATAACCATATCTATATTTATCTTAAATCAGTTATTCTTTACAATGCAATGGAAAGCACATCCCTAATCACCAGTCGATGTACCTTTTAAATACATATTTTACGGCTGCAATCTCACATCGAGTTTATTTGCAACGTAACTTACATTGACACAATTTTAAATATATCTTTTAGGTGAATTGATTGTAAACTGCAGTCATAATTTCCATAATGCTCATTCATACGGTCATTAAGGGCCACCTTTTCCTTAAACCATGATTTTACTGTTTATTCAGAACAGATCTTTACGTACACTAAATGAAAACAGCATACACTGCTTGTGTGGATACTATACTAATTCCAACACAATGGATCAAGAAACAATTTCCACTATCACAAATTTACTTACGAGGCAGAAAACCCAGTAAAACTGATCCACTTAGGTATAAATGTTTAAGTAGGTAATTCGATACGTACTACGTACCACTACACGCATACCTTTACATATCAAGCAGGTATGTACACCTGATGCACGAACAGTAAAAAAAAAATGATAGCATACTTATGTAAGTATATCCATATACTTATGTATCAGTAGAGCAGACTTATTACGAACGAAAAATGTAAACTTATTTTAAAATACGCAAAGGTTTATTGGTGGCTTGGATTATTCTGAGAATTCACAAGTAGAACTTTGGCCATCTGACTTAACTGACCCTGTTGGGAAGACACCACTTGGTTGGACTGAGGGCTTGAGACTACGCGAATTGTTTGCGCTTGCTGAAACGAAATACAAAGCATACGTTAGAATACCGTGCTCTACTATAATTACTTATGTGCACATTTTGCAATTTCAGAAAAAGAGAGTTGAGGAAAGTTATTAGTGAAAAGATACAGCAAGAAATTACAGGTGCTGCGTTTGTAATAATTACATATTTCTGACATCCACCAGCACTCTGTACGTGTGCCGGGGATATCTGACGTATTGGTTGTACAGTCCGCTGAGGTCCAACCGATGAAGGGGACGCAAAAGCTGCAGGAGTAGTTCCAGCTGGCCGAGTGAAATTAGTGAATGTTGCAGCTGTCGTTGTAGTGGAAGCTTGTTTTTGCTCTTGTGTCCGTAGCTGTGACACAGCCCCATGAAGCGCTTGACCCAAATAGCCAAATTCAGTTTTGTACTCTTCCTGGATATCAGGCGGTGGTCTCGACATCTTTAAAACGGGTACCACCAGTTTCTAAACGTGCGTCAAACCGAAATGAGAAATTAACACGTTTCATTCCCCAACCGCCCAAGTGACTAAAAGTAAAAACTTCTTCCAAATGAAGCTACAAGAATGACTTACAATTATTAAAGTTTTAATTTTTGAAGCTGATGTTTTGTCTGCTTGAGTGTGACCCACACCGTCGATACAAAACTCTAATCGGGTCCCAATGTCCTTTATTTTTGGAATTATAAATGCTTTCACAACATCAGGGCCCAACTCCCCAAGACCAGCTATGGCTCCATATACCGATGAAAGGAACATTTTCTCTTGAGTGAGCGCTTGACTAAACACCCGCGTCATCCGTGTTTGAATACTATTTATTGAAGTTGTGTAATTTCGACAAATTTGGGCCATGAGTCTTGACGCGAAATCCCGAAGAGCCCAATGATTATCAGCTTCTGGTCTAAGGCATAGTTGCTTGCTAACGATGCAAGTAGCCACACTTGGAATGATTTCATGGAGGTACTTTTCCAAGTACAGCGTTTGATTTTCCAAGAGTCCTTTTACCATTCTCATTAGGTAAATTAAAAGAGCTAAATTGCATTGAACTACATTAACACGGACACTTTCAGAAATAAATGTACATAGCTTCGGCAACATTTCGTACAGTCCAGGGTCATTTGAAAGACTTTGAAGCGCCTCCTGTAAAATTAAATAATTACACACATTCAACTTTAACCCACGAAAACATTTTATTATGAACGTTGTTATATTTGATATATGAATAAATGATTTAGATTCCACGATAAAATAAAAAACCAAAAAGAATTACCGTTCTTTTTGTTTCATCCGAGCCGACACATGCTTCTGTAATTTCTTTGTAGTACAACTGTTGCTCTACCGACAGCTCATGTATAGCAAGTTGTTTGATAAAAACTTGTTCATCAGTTACAAACTTAATAGGCTTTCCAACGGTTGGAGTGAATGGACCAGAACCTTTCGCTCGTGATCCTTTACTTAATTTATTAGCAGGGTCTATACTATCAATCCTTTGCTGGTCTTTCGATTGAGGGGGAGGATTTTCGGGGACGGAGGGCTGCTGACCTTCGATGGCCAACCAGTGGGCTCGAACGGACGCTGCCGTAGGAGCTTTCGGTACTGTAATAGAAACTACTTCTTGAATATCTTGTTCCTTTTCCTCGACAAAATGCAACTCTCTCCCTCCACCAGAAGCAAAGCGGAACGGAGAAGTGTCCGTAGACTGAACTCCATACAATGGCTAAATTTCAAAACAAGATAAAGTAATTTAATTACACAGCTATTCAGACAGTCATATTCAAATAACTAGGATTCTAGTAACAAGAACAGTAAATCAGATGAAACGTAATTTTAAAAAAATTATCTTACCTCCATATTTTTAATTTTTAACGAGTGATCAAAATCCTGAGTACACAGCTTTCTCCGTTTCCCAAGTTCCATAAATTTAACTGCATCTTGTATAATAACTTTTAATCTAAAAGTCACATCCTCCGCTATCTCCTTCGCTGCTTCGTCTTGCAAATTTAAAATCCCTACAGACTCAGCCATTGCCTTAATTGAGTCCACATAAATATTTGTACAACCAACACCGCTGGGGTTCATCAAAGACCCCGCTGGCTCGCCTTCCTTTTCTGTCATGATGATCAAGGAACTGAGAACTGAGCTCAAAGATTAATGTTTTGACTTCTTTTTTTTTAAATTACAGGGAGCCACATCCGAGTCCGAACCCACTCAAAATTATATCGTTTCTCTCGGTACAGTTTTCCATAGACCATTAAAATTGAAAGTCAAAGTAGGTACTTCCGCAGACACTATTGTAGACAGTACACCGCTATTTAATTATATTATTATAATTTTGATTATATTATTTACTACATCGCTTTACATTCAACCAGTAAAAACACTCTGCAGAACTCTGCACTTATTTATTGACTTCATAATCTATGTCAATTGTGAATGACTTTTGGCTTTGACGGTTACAGATTTAAAAAAAATTGAAGCTACAAAAGACAAGCCGACACGGATGACGGAAATACAACCAAATTAAATTTCAAAGTACTTATTAACATTAAATACCTTGCTCAATGCTCATACATATCTAAATTCAATATATATATTTCGACAAAGTACACTAACAACTAAGCTCCCTGGGTTCTTCAATTATTCCACAATTATTACAAAACTTACAAAAAGTAACAATTCAACCTTATCCACAAAGGAGGTAAGATGGCATTTAAAAGATCGAGTCAATGTTTCATTGTAACAAATATATGCAACATTTTATTTGACTATACTTGAAGCTTGATTTGCTTGGATGGAGTTATTACAATTCTTGAAAGAATTATTTTTGATATTAAGTTGTATTTGTATTTCCTTTAATGTTTAATGTTCAAAATTAAAGATTTAAATTCTGCTGACCCGTGGAACGTTTCAGTTAATTCCAGCCTCAAGACGCACTCAAACTCTGTGCCACCGAAATTCTGAATTTTAAAACTCTGGGAGTTCCTTAAGTGCACATTCCAAAGATTTCAGAATAAGATTTATTGACTTGAAGATGTAAACCCCGTGAAGATCAAGAGGAACCAGAACTCCCAAAGTCGACACGAATGACGAAGGAAATGAAATAATTCATACTGCTGGCGGTATTATTGTAGGTGAGACAAACTCACTCTTCTTCACGCTACGGGGGCCTCTTTCTGTCTAATCTGCAGCTATAGTGTGCAACTGAACTGCGTCTGGGGAAGGGGGGCGAGTAGCGGCAAGTGATCTGTGTTTTTCAGTGAATTTCAAATGTTCACACATTTAAGGATGAGAGCTCCAATTTTGTCAGTCAGGGAAGATGGCGAGTGAGTCGAGGATTTCTTTTGTGCACTACTGACAGAGATCACTGACTACCAGGAGGAGGCCTTCACTTGACTTGACTGACGGTGGCCCTTCTGCTCAAATCTTGACTTAAGAAGCGAAATGATGTTTCTGACTTTCTCTTGTTTCCCACATGTCTAATTCAGTGGCCCATGGATGTACACTATTAAAAGTGAAGCCTGTGTGAAAACATTTTTAACCCATAAGGAACTTTTTTGGAACGCATTACAGTCATTATAATTCGTTCCAGATGTGTTCGTAATCTGCTTCAAATGCTTTCAGGCGTCACTTATGATTAATTAGTAGTAATTGGCAGTGTACTGTACATAGCACCTACCTATAGTGGTTACCTCTGTATCATGGTCCTGGCCTAAGACCAAGATGTAACTTACGACTTTAACAATTTAACAGGCTTAACCATTGATAATTAAAGGTGTCAGTGGTTAAAGTTAACAATGGATAAAGTCGGAAGTGAAACATTTTTGCACCTGGACACCAGTAGGCACCCAAAGCCTAGCAAGGACATTTGCCACCCAAGGCCGTTGCGTTGGTTTACAGCATTTTATATGCTCTTTTTTTATTTCTACAATTATTATCTTTTGATTTCCTCGTTTATCCATCTTCCAGGTCAACTTGCCAACTGAACTATATCATCCTGCTGAGATAAATATGCCTTTAAAGTGTAATCAGAACCAGAACCAGAACTAGACCCTATTTAAGCCCATAAATTGATGTAATGTAGGTAGGTAGGTTTGCAGTCCACCATCACCCGTAAATATGGGATTTGTAAAAAATATACCTAATCACGTCCCACAAAAATCCAGATTTCTAAAAGTCCAAGTCAAAATAACAGTCTGTTGCACATCAAAAATTCGTAAACTCAAGTTTGTATTAGTTCAGGATTCAGGAGGAAGGGAACTGAATTTTAATATAACTTAGTTTCCTTACGAGGAAATTGAACAGTATATATTATTTAACATAAAGCTACCATTGTTCTCTTTCTGGAGCCTTGATAATGAGAAAATGGAAAAACCTTATATGACAGAATGACAGAAATGTATGCAGGTGGGTATTATGCATACCTATCTGAAAAGCGGAAATGCATCAGTCCCTATTGTTTTGATGGTAAATGGGACCGGGTCGCAAGTATAAGGGCATTTAGGACGGTAATACTGGCAATGATCCTGATGGCAGATGTCCAGGTGGCAAGGGTCCCCAACAGTGTACTTAAATGGAACACTTTGTACCTTGTCAAAAAATATATAAAAGCCCATTTCAGGCATAAATATAAAATAACGTTTGCAAAGTACAACAGTTTTGTCTGTCTTGGCCTGTTCCAAAAATTAAAAACTGTAGGTACATAATTTTATAAAGCATATTTTCAAAGCCGTGGAAGCAATGGTACTTTATTAAGTAGCATGCTGTATTTTGCTTCTTTCATGTAGGCCAAAATAGCCTGCCGTTTAGCGTTCTACGGTTGTTCCTACACACATGGGACTAATAGGTACACATGCAGAAGGCAAATATGTACGTGAAAGAACTGAAGGCCCATATGTACACATTGGGTACCCACTGATGGTCATCATCTCATCTGGCTCTTCCTATCTCCCTCGCTATCTCAATGAACAATCTGAACAACAAGGAAGAACTATAACTGAGTGCGAGTGAATCATACTTGACTTGATGTGATAAATGAAAACAAATACGAGTGTGTGGGGCTGTGGTGTGGAGTGTGTGCTGAGTGGCAGGGAGAGGACGGAGATGAGATCGCTTTTGGCTATCCTTCCAGTCGCAGTCACCGGCTAAATTGAAGATTTTTCAGTTGTTCCTTTGGAGAAGAAGAGGTGGCTACGGGGCTCTAGCATTGAAGCCACCCAGACAGAATCCCACCGCGTCCAATGGAGGACCGTCACTGTGGCCTGTGTGGCAGCCGGGCGATGTGAGTCTTGGAAACCAGCTGAAGCGGCTGTAACGATTTTAGCTTGCAGCAAGTAAGGAGCGGGCGCCGTGAAGGTAAAAGTATGCAATCATACCATGTAAAGAGTACACTGGGAAGAATAAGGGATCTGGGGGTAAAATTAGAGGGCGTCCATTTTAATTTTTGTTTGTTAGTGAGCGTGAACATGAAATATGAAAGCAGGATGATGTAACCGTTAATAGCTATAATTTTGTTCATTTGGAACAAAATATTTCCTAAAATAAAACTAGTGACGTAATATTGATTGAAATATCCAAAATCCTCTGGATTCTGCTCGGCTGGGGTAAAACTACAAACACTTAAAAACAGGCGTGACCTTGTTTCATATTAGACTCAATTACAGTCTTATATGCGGTTTAACATTACATTTACATAACACAGAAGCATATAACCACAGAATGCGGTGAACCATTAACTTATTACTACAGTTAAATCTTCCTGTGCATTTTCATTAATCTCACTAGGCGGACTAGGCCCCATTGTACGTTGTTTTCTGTGTCAGTTACTAAAAGCTGTTTTTTTTTAACCAATATTTCCGAAAAGTGAAAAGAACCCCTAAAATTGAAAAACGAAAACCTCCAGGTTGTTCATCTAGGTTTGTTAAAATAGTGTATTTAAAGCATCTTGACGCGTTAATTGACTTTTAAATTTCTGTATATTTTTTACCCCCACGCCTAGCTTTGTTCCTGAACATTTTTAAAATTGGCATTAGTTTTTAGGGCCTTAACTTATTCCAGTCAACTCGATTTTATCTTGTACAAAACAAATTTTGCATCTAGTGTAGGATGACATAATTTTATAACATCTTATCTTGCCATAAAAACCGCACTCTCATGGGGAAATGTTAGGCTCTGAATGAAGTTATGGAGGAAACGGACACTTCAAATTAAGATTGTTTCTCGCCAACGTAACGTAGGTACTAACGTCTGGCAAGAAAAACATTTTCTAGGCACTTTTGAATATAGTGCATAGTTTTTTATGGTGCTACAATAAACCTTTAGTTGTTAGTAATTAATTTTTTGGGGCTTGTTTTTTACCCCCATCTCCCTTACATGTAACAAGGCTACATTTGGTACATATTTTAGCTTGTATCCAGGGGCCTTGCAAATTTGACTTGGGCAATATGACTCATGCAACAGAAAGGCTTTCAAAAATGCAAAAAAAAATGCTAAAACTGTTTTAAAATGTATGAGAATACTAATGTAAATACAATAACGCCCACTTCAAAAAAGGCAAAACATGCTCTTCACGTTTCAACGGACAAAGCATGGTGATGACATGAGCGTTTCTCACAAGTCAAACGATGATATTATCAATTGGCATTTCATAGAAGGCAAAACATGATACTAACCTTTACAAAAAGTCTTTGCACAGACGTCATAGTCATAGTCATAATTGCAACGGCCCTAAGGTAGTTCACTACCTCATGCACTATATGTTGCTCTTAGTCATAGCCATGTTCATAGCCTTCCTTTATGACTTGCCTCCTTTTTTTGCCTTTTTCTGTAACATCAGCTTTGAGAAGCCTCTCTCTCTCTCGCACGATCAGTGTTCTCTGTCTATCTATAGTAAATTTAGTAATACATACCTGTCGAAAAAATATGGCTATTTATTATTGTGTATCGGCAGTGGACAGGTATGGGGCATCAAGTATGAATGAAGGCATTGGAAGGAATGCGAATGCCACCTACTACATATACCTATACCTCTGGTTGAGCAGTCAACTTACCTTCTCTCGTACTCTGGGACACTAATTGTGATTGTGAGACATCTACGGATATTCCTTTACTATGACAAGGAGACAAGTACCTACCTACTATGTACCTCTACTTTTACCATATTATTACCACATGCCAACTTGCCAACCCAAAAAAGCTCCGCTTCGTCCCAGATATTCATCCCAGAGCAATCCCAAATACTTATATACATAGAAGGTGGTCGTGCGATTAATATTTTCTCATGAAATTTTTATTTTTATGATACGGACATGGGCTCATAGTCTCCCTTGTCAGCATCTCCAAACACACACACACACACACACCACTCTTGCCCTCTACTATCCATCTCCTTCCACTCTCCACACATCTACCTACTTAAGGACATAATTATACGCGTAGGTAGATCCTATTAGAATTAGAAAGAAAGCACAAGGCTTCCACTTGCAATTCCAATTCCAATTCCAACTCCAAGTTCCAAGTTCAAACTTGAAACTATATAGAAATGGATACTTGAGAGCCAGATTCTGAAAAACTAACAATTCTTTATTACCAGAGCCAGAGTCTCAGAAGTCTTGGTCTGGGTAAAGGAAGGACAGGACAGGAGAGTACTTTCAAACTTTCAATTCAATTCAACCTATTATGGGTATGTGTATATACATATACACATACATCTATAGCAGGCATTCTCCATCTCCTTAACTTCCAATTCCACTGTATGTGTACTGTACTGGTACTCTCCTCTGTCCTGTGCCTACATCTACACTTCCACAGCTACAGACTTATTTTTATATTGTTTGTAGACGTAGATGATACGATGGTGATGGTAGTTTAGTTTCATTTCAGTTTCGTCGTAGCATGTAGTAGACATTTCTACCTCTTCTTCTACCTCCCATGCATGTACCACTCGTGTACTGTACAGTGTACACTACAGATGTATAGTGGGATGATATATGAGACTATGGGATGAGGATCAGAATCAGACCGTCAGAAAGAAGAGAGAGAGAGAATTGAGAATTCGTGTGCAGTATACGTATTACGTATACATACAGTAAGTACTACTATAACAGTACTATCTTATAACAAAAGTTATAATATAGTTCACTGTAGACTAGTATAGTAGCCATACTACTACTACTACTACTGATACTCCGTAAAGTAAAGTAGTGTACTGTACTATAATAAAGTGTAGACCCAGTAGACCGTCCGTTCCGTACTCGTAGATACTCGAAGAAGAAAGATCTTTAGGACTTGCTTGCCTCATTGAGACATGGATATATAATTATATATATGTATATATACCTATGTGTGGTAGTGGTAGTGGTACTGTGTTGTGGGGGCATTTTAAAAATGACGTGAATTACAATATTTTTGTGACACACACGCTCATTTCAAGACTGCACACCCCGTCAGACGAATGAATCTCATCCTTTGACCTCTCCAAAGTCCTTTTGTGCCCTATTGGGAAAGTCCAGATTGATCTGTGTCGAGCCCCTGGTCCCAACTCCAGATGGACCACGTCATAAGTGACAGGCCCCATAAATGTTGGGTGTACTTGTGCCATATGTACGTCGGTAGCTTTCCCATGGACTGGCATTAAAAGTGCATGGAACCCAGTGAAGAGTATCAAAATCAAGAGTAGTAGACGAGAGTCACAGAAGAATCGCATCGCAATCGCAATCCCAGTCCCATCTCCCATCCTTGATCGTGCATCGCACAACACTTTTACCGATCAGTATTTATTTACATTTATTTATTAATTCCAAACCCTACTAAACTCTCTGTCTCTCTCTCTGTCTACCTTATATGACTAAACCAGAACCAGTACCAGTCCCCAGTTGAGGCAACTCAGCCACTCACCCAAACTCTGGCAGCTAACAAAAAATTACAAGGGAATTTGTACGTACACATCAAAAACAAACCATACCAAAAAATACTAAACCAACTGGCAGCTATTACACACACGCTTGTTCAGAACATTCAGAAGTAACTCAACATTCAAAAAAAAAATTATTATTATTATATTTAATGTATGAGTCAAATTGGAAAAAATCAAAAGTGACGAGTGTGTGTCTCATCATAACTGTGTCGTGTTTCTGTGTAGCTGTACTCACTGTCACTGAACTGTGTACATGTAATACTTGATATTTGATTTGATTGATACTCTCCGCTGTGGTTGTAGTGTGACTGACTGCTAAGTTGATATTGATCATTGATATTTACCTACATATATTATAATATAATCCGGGTCCGGGGGGATTGAATTGAATTGAATTGTCAATTGTGTGGTTTCATACTTCAGACTAGACTTATTTGACTTGGTCGTTGGTCTTGGTAGTTAGTCGGTACATGGCACTAGTACATGTTGATGTTGATTGTGTTCAATGAACGAAATCAAAATTGTTTTTTTTTCTCTTTTTATTATTATGAAATCGACAGGAACGGGAATAGAATGTGAATGAGAAAAATATTATACACTCCAGAATGTATAAATCAAGATTGAATTTGTGTAATGTCAGTGTGACGGCTGTGTTGAGTGTTTTGGACCATCACCGTACGATTACGACGATTGCCATTGTTGTAAGCACTTGATTGTTGATGAAACGGCTGCTGCTGGTTCGATCCGGGAATTTCGGGATTTGTTACATTCGGCATTCGGTCATTCGGTGAAATTGTTATTGTGGAATGCTAAAGCTAAATGTTAGTTGGAATTGAAATTGGAAGTTATGTGGTCATTGTGAGGACATTATTGTGTCTCCTAGGAATTTCCTGACAGTGAAGACATCCATATAGTTAATAGTTGTTGTCGTCACACCTGCTGTCGGTCATATTTGTTTGGTTGGGAATTAATCAGAGAGCGTACTAATTACTTCTCTTGTGACATGTGATGACGGCGGTGTTACTTTTGAGCACTCTTGGTGGTCACTAGTTACTAGTTATTCATTCCAATCTTGAATTTTTGTTCAACCTTCTGAACTTTGACTGACAAAGACTGCATCTGCATGAGGTACTCATAGCGGAACGGAAACGGAACTCTACCTTTTTTTCATAAAACCCTCATCCCAATAACAATTGAAGCCATCATTTTTCAAGAGACTCAGAGCAACTTTCAACAACATCCAACATCCAGTTCAGTCAGTGTTAGTTTCCTTAAATAAATATATTGAATATATGGTACTGTAAACTGTATTGTTTATTATGTAATGACTCTCGTTTAGCTTATTTTAGATTCAGTTAATGTTCGTACAATTTCAATATGACGATTCGATAAAAATTAATATTTTTCATTCCAAAATCGAAACTTGTTCCTATGTTGTAGATTGTTGTAAAATGCGTGTGTATTTAGACCGTTTGTTTTGATTTTGATGTAGATTGCAAAATATTCCTATTTGGGTATCTTTATTTTGGTTTGTTGAAGGAATTCAGCAATTCCCTTCGGAGGTTTGCATCACGCATTTGATTTGGATTTTGAATTTGGAGTGTATAGATTTGGTAGTAGGGCAATTTATGACTTTGTGAGTGAGGGAACTGGTATTTGGTATTTGACCATGAGATATTAAGCATTATTCAAGTCACAAACGAGATATTCTTAAGTGTAATTGTTTGTAGTGTAATTGATGTGGATGGCGGTGGTAGTGACCATAATATTTAAAGTTATTGTCTATGGAATATGGATGTGGGTATTCATCATCCCATTCGCAGTCTCCCCATACCAGTAAGTAACTACAATACAGTAGAACACCACAGAGTGAGACCAAACCATCAACTTGGTGGCATCCACCAACCCATCAACCATCCCAGAAGAATTTGACATTGAAAGGAAATAAAAGATAACGGTGACGGCGAGAATGTTTTTACATTTTGCATTTAGTATGAAACGACATTGTTACTGTCATTGTTGTTGTGGGGCAGCTGGTTGCGGGTGTGTAGGGCTTGAAAAAGTAAAGTATATATATAATAATAATAATATTGTACATCGATTGTCATTGTGATTATTGTGAAGTGAAGGTAACTGTTTGTCATTTAGATTCCACACAGACAGAGTTTAACATTCACTATTGAATCACATTTAGTTGCCGTATACATAATAGTAATTGTAAAATCGCCGTTATCATCGAGTGTAGGCAGACCGTAAATAAATCGTAGGCGGCTAATCTGTCATCTCCACACAAATGAATAATCTCACATCTTGAACCTGTACGATGCGGACAGCGGATTATTTTTTTTAAGTATCGGCTAGTCTTGTCACTGGGTAGTTTGGTAGTAGTGGTTGTCGATATGTTAGTTCTAACATTTTTTTTGACGTCCAGTTGTTAATTTCCTCTGTATCTGGCATTGCAAAATTGGCACTCCCTTACCTCATAGTTTTATACATAATTATTCATTGGAATTGAAAACCATCCGGGTTTTGAATTGGAGTAAAGAATTACCTATGTCAGATGTGTAGTAACCTGAAGTCACTTTGCAAACTGCCAGCACAGTTATTCCTTAGTACGAATATATTGATAATTAGCGGAGTGCTGCGAGAGCTGACATATATGGCACGAAAGAGTGAGGAAGTAGAGCATTTTATTTTGAAACCTGACTAGTGATTACGTATCCTGTTCTTACATCTTATGTATCTATTCATGAAATTGTGTATGCACTTTGCCCATGCATTTTTTGTGTAAAATAATTAAATGACCGTAATTTCTAAATGTAAAAATTGTGGATTTCCGAAGTTTCCAAAGACTGAATAAGCGATACTATTAAGAATACGAATGTAGGTAATTCCTTAATTTTGGTGGTTACAGTGCAGTGCTAAGGAAGTTGTTGCCACTAAAAATTGACAGCGAGTTCCACTTTGCCCAACCTGTCAAATTAGTAGATATGAGATTCGTTTTCGAATCCATCATAAATAGTCCAGTAAAACTGTTTAAGTGACCATTCAACATCGCTATTTTTCAGAGACTGGTTGTTACCGGTACTCTGTATGATTATACTTTGCTGTTTGATACCTTCGAGCTTCGGGCTCTGGAAAATTAAAATGAGGCATCTAAATTTTAGTGATAACGGACGTTCAGTGAATGTAAGGCAGCACGGGATAAACTGAATATAATTCCAATTTTTTCCGATTAAGTATGTGACAGTGTAAAGTTAAACCGGATTTCGGCAAGACTAACTAACAGATAATTTTAAAAGTTTAAAAAAACGTCTTTAGGATTGTTTAAATTCACTAGGCCAAACTACTCAGTCCAAGAAAATGTCACATATTTTGAAATATATTTTGGTAGGTTGATATTGTGCACCATTACTTTGTGCGTCTATGATTACTTTGACAAGATAATTTTGGAAAACGCTAATACAATTCGAACTACAAAATTGCTAATTTTAAAATATAGTATAATGCGTCTAAAAATACCTAGATACTAAAATAGTACAAGTTATTTATTGAGATAGGCAAGTACATGGAGAAATATGAACTACTAAAGCAAGGAAAATTCTTTTTTTTAAATATTTTATTTTTGTGATTTCAGAAAATGATATGACGGGTGGAGAAAACGCTGGAGCATGAAATCATGCGTTCATGACTTCATTGCCTTTTGTATGAATATTGGTTGTACGTTGGCCATTCCAAGATTGAAAGAAGAAGATTACCTGTCGTAAATTCCCTTGGTTTCGTTTTCAACAAAAGGTCGTGGTAGCCATAAATGAACATGGAGAACAATGGCGACAGCATCGATGGTATCCGTAGTGTTATTCTTCGTAGAAGTGAAGCCTCTGGAATGGGTCTCGGGTTTTCAATTATGGGGGGTGCTGGCTACGATTTTCCACCTGTAATTTACGGAATTGAAAAGGATTCACCAGCAGCGCGATCAGGCGTTGTAAGTAGTATTTATAAACTTGAAGAAACTTAGATAAATGATAGTTTAATTTATGTCTTCTGTCTGAGTGCTTTTACAATAATTCTATTTCTTGCGTTTTTATGAATTAGATTTGTTAGAGGGAAGTATATGGCTCTATATTTCTCCAGTGTTTAAAAAAAATGTTTGAAAAGTGTATTTCAGAAACATTAATCTAGAGTAGAATAAATTAAAGACATTCAGAATTAATGAACCATGAATTGGTCTGAATATGAGGGACAGCACTTTAGTAATAAAATTATCTTTAATTTAAGCACTGATTAGTGAACACCAGCAGCTCGGCTGTACTACCAGTTATAATTTTACTACATTTCCAAGTTGTTATTATTGTGGTTCGTCTAATGCAATAAGACCTTAGCTTACGTTGACTCGAAAAAATACACTAAATATGTCATGCTAGGAAGGAAGGCTTAGGAATTACTCAGTCAGAGGGTCATGGTTTTAGTTTAATGCCCATAGTGTTCACAGTAACTAGAATTTTGTGGTCTAGCCAATTGATAAATAAAATTAATATAAAATTGTTTATTATAATTTATCAGTCCATGAAGAGTGAATGATTCTAACGAATTTTAAACAGCAGTATAGTTAAAGCTTTGTGTTTTTTATATTATTGTAGCTCGAAGCTGGTGACATCATTTTGGCGATAAATGAACGTGAAGTTGTGAAGTTAAGCACAAAGGAAGTTCTCAAATGTTTAAGACTGAGTGGTGATATTGTCCACATTAAATATAAAAGAGGTAAGGCAAATATATAATAATATTTTTATTTATATTCCGGATTTCTTTATCTAGTACGTAGTACCAACATAAGGAAGTTGTATGTCGTTTCTAATTTTCCTATTAAGAAGTGAGACAATGTATGAATGATGTAGTCCAGGAATTCAGGAAGTTCTGTTTCAATAGAGATAAAATGTTCTCTGGAAATTCCCTGATATTGCCTGTAAAACATTTCGTAAACGATTAGTTTTGTTGGACTGTGATTTCATTTGAATTTATGAGGGGTAACCAGATTTTGTTTTAGGTTTAGATAGTCGATAGTCCAGAGGAGTTTAACAGTGAATTAAGATTTTAGCCAGTGCAGTAGTGTACATAATATTTTGAAGTTCTTTGCATTGCATTATTGGCGGCTTCAGGCAGGAGTAGTATCTAGGCATTTGCTACGAACCAGAAACCAGAAATGTAAGAAATAAGCTAGAGATCGGGTGTAAGGTCGTCACAAAAGTTCACAGTCCACAATATTCTTTCAAAGTGCCTTTCTACAGTGGGAAATCATTAAGAAAATTATTTTGAACAAGTGGTGAGTGGTGGTGAAATGTCAATTAAATACTTCGTTTACGGTTGACCTTGCCCAATGCAATTTTTTTAATAAATAGCAGCTGTATGATCTTTATTGGACTAATTAAATTAAGTGATGCGATTTCACACCTTGAAGTTATATTACTCCGTATATTGCAGGTTTATATTTTCAACTTTGGCTATAAAATTAAACATAATACAAGACAAGACCTTTCCGTTCTGGCGTAGATTGACTATAAAGCGGTAGCCACTCGACTCTTTTGAGTGTGTTATCGTGAGTGCGCTTGGGTTTATTATACTTCTGTGTCTGAGTTGGTTTGTTATGAACCAACCAGTCCTAACTATCTTCTGCCCATTAAATTTGAGAATCTAGGGTGAAAATGTATGCTATGCTACCTATTATATTTCATAGCCAAGGGAAATCTCTAATAGCGAATAACATGTATGCAACTAATGCAACATGTTACTATATTTACCTTTTTTTCGCGGGTGTTGGGATTTGGAATGAAACAAGGATCCTAATTTAATGAAATCAAGGATTTGATCTAATTGTGTGTGATGTTAAAAACGTAATTAAATAGTGGATGTCTTACATATTATTTTTGTGTCTGTTAATTTCAGATCCGCATGTAGTGAGTCGCGTTAGAAAATTCTTATCAACTCCTGCATCACATTATTTACATGGGACAACAGATTTAGGCAGCCCTAACAACGTTCACTCCTCCTCTCAGATGCACAAAGGACCTACAGCATGGCAGAATCTAAGTCAACAAAGCCCAAATGTGCCGCATCCTGTTAGTCCGCGCTCAAAAAACGCAGTTACTGATCGGCATAAGGAATCACAAAATCCTAATCATATTTCCTCTTTTTCGGAAGATCTATTTATTAATCATAGCCATAGTCATCAAACTCCAGTCAAGTCTTTCCATCAGAGTAATCCTTTTGCCAACAATATTGAGAAAAATGGACGAAAAAATTTTGAAACGTTTGTGATGACAGGAGAAGCGATTCTTAATTTGACTAGAACCGATGCAAATGACACTTATAGAAGTCCGACAAAAACTAGTTCAAAATTAACCCCGATGAGTCCCATGCCGCATCATCTTATCACAGATATTACAGCAAATCCTGCTTCTTCAGAACATGCTCCCGACAAAACGGGAAAACATAGTTTGTCCATTGAGGAAAATTCCCCACCTCTGCCCCCTCCTCCACCCTCGAACAATTCATCTAAAAGTGAAAAACTTTTTGATGAAAAAAGTGATACGTTACCTCCACCTCCTCTCCTTGAGTGTGAAACGAATGAAAATACCTCGCATTCGAATCCTGATAATTTTGTAGGCAATAACGAGAATGGTGTGGTGGTCTGCAATAATAGTAATATCAACAACGGCATTTTACACTGTAGTGATCTTAATAATGTGAATAATAATAATGAAGATACATCAATCTCCTCCTCCGTCATGAGTGATAGCGGAGAAGAGATTTTAAATGACGAGGATGACGGTGACGATCAAGAATTGCTCATTGGAGGAGGGGAAAAAGATAAAAACCGAATTGTCCTCAAAGTTGAAGCAAAACAGCAACACTCAGTCAAGTCAAATTCAAATGGCACTTCCTGTGCATCTGAACCTATAAGAGCCCCGCCACCGGTCATACCTGAGAAAGAAAGGTGATTTTATTTGGAATGTTGCGTTGTTTTTAAAAAGTAGAGTCTGTTTGAAGTTATCCAAGGAACTTGAACGTCATTTTTGAACTTGTAGGTACCCTGAATATCTGCTGCTGGGCAAGGGCAGCCCCAATGCGTCTGAAGAAGATCAAGACCAAAATTCTGGTAGTGACCCGCTTACTGGAGGGTCAAATAAACAAAATACTCGGCAGAAAGGGCATATTTCTGCAAAAATTTCGGAAGTCAAAGAGTCGGATACTGAAAGTGAAGAAGACATTGAGCAAGATGTGGATGAGTCTTCAGAAATGGGTTTTGTGGGGAAAATTCCTAATGGTGGCAGTGGGGGGGAGTCTGATTCTAGTGATGTGGAATCTATGCGAGTCGCTCCCGTTGTCAAAGCAGTCGATCTGCCTTCAGCAGAAAGGCTGGCAAAGAGGCTATTTACTCTCGATGGATTTAGGGTGACGGACGTATGGAGACAGTTGTGCAAATGTAATGACTTCAGTCGTGCCGTAGCCACGGAGTATTTAAAGTTTTTTGATTTCCGCGATCAACCTTTGGACGTATCATTAAGAAAATTTTTGAGCATTTGTCCTCTGCGAGGTAAGATTTTAAAATCCATAAAGATCGTTTAAAGTACATCGAGTGTGTACGTTTGTTTGTTTATTCATGTATTCGCTAGCACAGTAAGCCGCAGTTTTGATTATTTATGTATTTATCGTGTTATGCAATCTAGGTGAAACATCTGAGAGGGAGCGAGTGCTAGAACATTTTTCTACCCGTTACGTTGAGTGCAATCCTGATATTCTTGGCTCTGGGGACAGTGTTCACACGTTGACTTGTGCTTTAATGTTACTGAATACCGACATATATTCAGATGTAAAAGCGAGGCGTCCAATGAGTTGTGCAGATTTTGTGAAAAATCTTAATGGATTAAATGATGGAAAAGATTTCCCAAAGGAAATTTTGAAACAACTCTATCACTCTATCAAATCCAAGCCTCTTGTCTCACCTTCGTAAGTTTCAGATTTTTAGTTGCTTTTACTTCACTCTCTGTTCCTAGTATAATATATTAAATCGAGTCGGTAAGTAAACATCCGAAATATCATAATATTGTGTTTTATGCTAGTGATGTGGAAGAGGAGGAGGATTCGAACAAAGAAGTATTACCTGTTGAACCACCCGTTTCGTCTAGCTCTACGGAATATAAACGAGGCTACTTAATGAGGAAATCAACATATGAAACGGGTGGCAAGAAAAGTGAGTTTTCATTCGTTTATGTTTGCATTGCAATTTCGTTAATATCGTTCTACAGTTGCAGGGTACTGTTCTGGCACGTGATCTACATTTTTATGGTTCACTATGTTTTCCGAATGTGTTATAGCTTATATTTTCATTAAAAGCTAGAGAAAGTCCGACGAGTCTGAGACCAATGGAATGCTCAGGGCTTGGGCTGTGAGTGATAATACTAGTAAGTCGTTTACAGGGAGTAGGATTTATAGAACACGTAAAATTTTGATTCGGGTATAAATCCAAATAATTAAATCACGTGCAGAGACAGTTCCCGGATGCTGTACCATAGGAGCCTAGTTAAGAGCTATATATTCTATTGTTGTAATTTTGATAAAGCTAAATATGCGAATGTTTTACATAGCTCCTTTGGGGAAACGTTCCTGGAAAATGTATTTCTGCCGATTGAGAGAATTAGTACTAGTACTTTCGCATGACGAAACCGCGAAATCTTCGGGAGCAATTTCAAATACTCATCCAATTAAAGCACATCATTGCTTTGCCACCGTAGCTCTCGACTACCAAAAACGCCCGCATGTATTTAAGTTAATTCTGGCTGATCGATCGCAGTACTTGTTTCAGTCCAGTGATTCCCGTGAAATGAACAGTTGGATTGATATTCTCAACTGGAATGCCGCCAAGTTCTCAGCACCAGCTCTAGAACCTCCTTGCAGTTCCTCCCGGCGCTTTGAACGTCCACTGCTACCAACCTCTCTCACGCGATTAAATTCTCGAGATCAGCTTTCAACTCATAAGACTACTCTCTGCAAATTCGAAGAGGAATTTAATGAATGGGTACGTGCAATATAATTTTGTACACTCATTACTACATATACTATTTCGTACAAAACGCCTAGTGTTAAAAAGGGCCAAGAATGACGTTATTTGAGTCACAGCACTCATCTTTATCGTCAGGTAGTCAGGTTCATTTTAAACCTGACAGTAAGCTTGTTTATCCCAACCACGGCCGGCGGCTCCTTAACCCCCGGTTTTATCCACGCTGAAACTGAACCTTTTTAAAGACTGAATGTATTTACTTTTTTGTGGTTGTGTCGTGAAATAAGGGCGGGAATTAGTTTCTGTCGTTGTGGTATTGGGATAATGCGTAGGTATGTAATCGGTAAGTAATTATAGCGCGCGTATTTTAATATGATAATTACAATATAATAGAATAATGATTTTGTAAAAATGTTATCGTTATCGCAGAGTCAGCTGCTAAATAGGTCCTCAAAATCTGGAAGTAGCAACCATAAAAAGGAAATCAAAGAAAGACTTGCGTTTTACCAATTTGAGATTCGACGATACAAAACATACGCGGATGAACTAGAGAAAAGGAATTCTGAAGAATCAGAAAACAACGGAGGAGTTGAAGAGCTCGTCGAACTTCAAGTTCTTCCCAATCCCCCGTCAGTTCTTGTAGAAGAAGTTGACGAGAATAATCTTTCGTAGTATTTCCTTCAAAGGCATAACCGAAACTTTCAGTGTACTCAAGTTAATGACCGTTACGTATCTAAAATTATTTTCATTTTTATCCTGTGCAAAAATTTTCAAGGCCTCAAACGAGTAGGGTTATTTTTTTTAAGTCTGTTGTCGCTTCTTTTCTTTGAAGACCGTAGTAAGTACTTTTCAATAATATTTTAAGGCAGCTCTGTAGCTAGCGCCAATTTAATAAAAATTTAAAGGTTCGGCTTATTTTGACTAGGGTGAGTGATACAAGACGAGGATATTTAAAGTAGCGAAGCAAGTAATTAGCACACTATCGGTTCTCAATGATGTTGACGTTAGATTAAGATAAAAGTTGAATTCGGCCAGGCTTTAGTATGTTAACAGTCAGTTGCATTTGATTGCACGTTTCTAGGAATTATACGAAAGGAAACTGCCGGAGTTAGGTAATCTGTTTGGATTTGTAAAAATTCATTTATTATTGCAAACACGTCTACTAGTATATTGTTTGTGTACGTAATACATATTCTACAATTAACTACTTATAAGTTTACTGCATACTAGTTTGCTTCTCTTGTAGAGAATATTGATTTCTCAGTGTGAAGGGTGAGCATTTTATTCAGTTTATTTAGGCTATTTTTACAGCACTTTTTATATTTTAGTTGTTACCATACATTTTCAATTACCCACGCATTGCATTACACCGTATGACCACGAAACAAACGAAGCTAATTTTAATATATACAGTTAAGGTTTTCGTAAATACCATAGAGAATTTATTCAAACTACGTAGTGGGGTAAAGTTGACTGAGAATTAATCTTCGAAATAATTCCAAAAAAGCGGAGAAAATCATTTGAAATTATTTTGAATCTCCCAAAATAGTTCCTCCACGGGCATCTGACGCAGGATAATTTAAGTTTCTTTTTCGCTATTGCTTTTTTTAACCCCCTATAATAATTATATGTCCTTTGTTTTTCATCAGCTTCAGCTTATGTCTGACTTCAGTCATAGGCCGTATGCTTATATTTTCAGGTTCTTTCCAAAAAGTCGAGTAAGTATGTAGTTGGTTTCTAATCATTATATTATTGTACTGAGAACTACGAATGACGTATGGGCTACAACAATGAGTATGAATATGATGTTCGCTACATTACATGTGGAACGTGACGTAATGAAAGCGTGGTCATTTTGTTTCCTTAATCGACTCCATTCTTTATATTTCTAAAATGCAAGACTGCAATTTTGTATTCATGTTTACAATACAATACATGTCAGTTTTACTATGAAATATGCTTTTTTGTGATTGTCGTGTTTTTATAATTTTTTGTTACTGTTTTTGTATGCCATCAGGGAACGAATTTTTGTAAGAAACAAAAAAAATAGTAGTTTTGCTAAAACGTTTCCTTATTCCTTTTCTTCATTGCAATTTTTTACATTTTTTCTACTCAAAATATGTACGTTGAGGCTGATTGTGAATAGTGGCCGTGATCAATTTTTAATAAACATTCGATTATTTTCCATTTGAGCCTATGACAACTAATGCTTGTATTTTGCATACTAATATTTGAGAGTGAGAGGTGAGAGAACATTTTTGTAGCGAAAAATTCAACCGATGATTTTCAAAAGAATATGAAGAATTTCTTTTATAATATTTCTATTTTAGACAAAGTCATAATGCTTACATAATTTACTTATATTATATTCAAATACTCGTAATGTATCAGTGTATGTTGTAAACTCAGTACATTTTCAATGTTAGCTTACTCAGCTGCTTTTATCTTTCCTCGATTTGATTTATTTTGTGTCGAAAGAACAAAATTATTTATTCTATACGAATGCATTGCAAGTCGTCAAAGAATTCTACTCGAATTTTTTTTTACTATTGTTTTTATTAAAGTGAAGGCAACTTAAATCTATTATGCATTATGCGTATCTATAGCTTTTCTTACGTTGCGCTGCGTTGTTAGTTAGTATTGAAATAAACATAAGCTTGGTGTTTAAAATGAAAGATAAGACAAGTACTGAAAGTTCGTAATCGTAAGCTTTAGCTGTACTTACTTACTTACATCTGTAGAGTATTTCTTAATTAATAACATCACTATGCTGCGATAGATATCCTATAATTTAAAATAATTCGGGCCAAGTTCAAATTACTAATAATGCAGGCTTAAATGAACTTCAGTGGGAAATCATCAGATGACGATTTTTCTCAATATAGTATATAATTTTAGATTGAAAACAAAGAACGCAACGGTGTAAAAAATTTAAAGCAAAAACGTATATTGGGTATGTATTATGGATAGAAAGGATAGGTACTACTACTGGTTGGTTGTTGTTATTATTATTTGAATAGATACAGAAAAGCGAAGTTGTAAAGGAACGAAACTACTGAAAAACGAAACTATATTAATTTCTGTAATTTAATTCAAACTGATGTATTTGATTTTGTATAAACTACGTTAGCTGTACGCACATTATCAGATTTTGTTTTATTTTATTTTACTTTTTGTAGCTTACTTTAAGTTGTGCGAGAAGGACTCTCGTACGTACCTACTTGGAATGCTGGAGTGCACATTGTATCGTTTGTAATACATATTGTAAAACGTTTGGAAAGGAGCCCATAATATTTCTTTAAGGTTGAGCATTTATTGTTTCACGTTAATCCTGCTCATTGACAGATGATCCTCATATAGATACCTATACAAGCAGAGGCTACGTATTCAGAATGGTTAAGTGCTTAGTAACTTTTAAAATTCGTACACACACCTCCAATTTTATTTTGTAAATTGTGATATGATCATACCTCTAATTTTAGTATTAAACACTGCACAGTGGTAGGTTCCCCCCCAGATCGTGCCAAAAGGAGATACGACATTTGCGTAGTTTTGACTTTTTTGT
>JAQFZC010000698.1:0-42783 GCA_034695205.1 Dicyrtoma fusca | reverse complement strand
TTACCTCCTCTGTGTGCTCGTTACTCAATACAGCGCCAGACGTTGTAGTGAGAAAAGTAATAACTGAGTACCCCTATAATAATATAAGTACTTACCTAGGTAATATTCTTGTAGAATTTTATTTTATTCTATTCCGGAAGGGAATTTGGGTACTCCTCTGCCTATCTACTTAAGAACTAACTATAGTAAGAATGCACTGTGAGAGATATACTTAGATATAGGAATCCCCCTGCACTTTATTCTTTATTGAGCCAGCCAAACCCAAAGAGGAATACCTTTAATCTATGTATACACTGTACAGACAGATCAGATACCTTCACGAGGCAGTCCCTATACATAGGTATACCCCTAACTAATCTATCTCTCTATCTATCTATCCGTCTTACTACTTGAGGTGAAACTGCCGAATTTACATACTTGAATTAGAATGTATATTATCAAAAGATAGGTAGGCTCACAATACAATTAGTTAGCCAAGTGCAGCAGAGTGCATTTCAAAGCTTGTTAAAAAAAATTCTATTCAATAATATGCAGGGCCCATACAGTTGCTATACTGTACATACTTAATATTTTGTCACAGACCATTTTGCCTCTATTGCCTACGTACAAATTAAGTCAAGGTGTACAGTGTGGGAATTTTTAGGATCTCATCATGTATCAGAGAATAATATAATATTATATATGGAGGGAGAGATATATAGGTATATATGGCCAGTCAAGAGTGAAGAGTGACTGCTGCCTTTTGCAGTTTGCCTTTAGAACTCTGTTCAGTCAAGAGACTTTTATACTACATTGCAGTAGTTTTGTTGGGCCGGCATATGGCAGGGGTTGGGCGGTTGTAGGTGGAAGATTCGTTGATTCCAATGGAAGTAAGTATTTGAAACGTACGAGAGGTCCGCAACAAGAATGTACTTTAGATATTTTGATTCAGTTGTTGGCGAGAGGGTGAAGAAAGTGGAAGAGAGCGTATAGTACAGGAGGCTTTGGTAACCGTACGTACACCACCACACACACCACATTTTTACTGCATTAGTTCAGATTTTCTATTATTATTTTGAGATTTTGACACATTCACCCATCAAAAAACAAAAAAAGGACCGTAAACATTTTTAAACTACAGCTTAATAACCCATCAATTATTCACTACAAAAATTTAGTGACTAGTTCAAATATTTTAAAGGGATATATATATATATAGCGGCTATATAGAGTCAGTGATCGGATTCCAAATTCGGGATTCCTGAGCATTTTGTGTGTACTCACGTTTTACTTACGTTATACAGTATATGTGCGCCTGTGCCTCACTATCAAAATTACTATCGACGTAAAGATTCTGGAGAATTAGACTATAGTGTGTTCTTCTCAATTGGAGTGTGCCTACACGGAATCTGAGGACAAATATATAGGAATTTACATGGGATAAGTGTGTAAGGGACAGAGCCATGTGCTAAATGTCATTGCCTGCTATTTGCTATTTTGTCCTATGTCATTCGTAAACAAATTAGTGGAGGAATTTTAAATAAAAACAATTTTGCATAAATTCTACGAGTGTCAAGCACGCATTTTTTTTTCCCCGTCTTCTCAATTGAAATTTAACCCCTGTCAAGTTACTTACTTTAAAAGGGCAGTGAGCAGAGTTAAATAGTTGGTACTAAAGTGTGATTATTAGTTGAATCTACAATTTACAATCCAGGATTTGGATTCTAATAATTATTTGGAATATTTTGGAAAATTTAGTTCGTCATCTCAGCTCAGTTCAATCCTCGTTTAGTCTTAGTGTTCGCTTTGTTGAATCTTGAGTTGAGCTGACCACACACAAGTCTACGACTAAATTACACTTTTGCAACTTTTCCTATACTGCAGCTACTATTTTTGGTGGATCAGTCATCAGTAGTAGTAGTAGTACACACACGAGACACGAACGTTGGCTCTTGGTTACCATGCACACGACCAGTCTCTGCGGACAAAAGTGAAATATAAATATACCCACGTAGTTCTCCTATTTATTTGTAACCAAGCAAGCAAATAAAAACAGTGTATTTTTTCCGTGGATGGAATGTTTGCTGGAATTTTTGTGTGGAAAGGAGCCCTGAACTAAAATCATTATTATTTATGGGATTTAATGGATTATGTGAGAGACAGATAAAACACTGAAACTTACTGGAAAGTGCACTTCTACAAAAGTTAAAGTGTCAGTGTGTGTGTGTGCTCTAAATTACTATTACAAATTACGACGGTACTACAGTACTACGATTACGATTTGAATTCAAACGGAGTTGTTTTTTTTTTCTTAAAAAAAACATAGTACTAAACTCCCCGATTTTATTTTATTGTATAACCTATAGCAATGAGAGTGGAATTAATGTTGACATCATCAAGTGATGGTAAACAAGTTGGAGGTGATTTTGAAATGGATCAAAATAACAATATTGAAGCTACTATAATTTTATAGAATAATTGAAGAATTATTTGAATTTGAAATTAAATAATAAATCACCCTTCGGCTATAATAATGAGATTACATTGTGGTCAAAATCAAAATTTGTCGTGCTAAATTCATTTTATTACAGTTTGACAGTTTGTTGATTGTCTTCACAAAAAGAAATATCAAATCAAAAATAAATAGAATAATATTACACTAAGGACATAGTACACATTATTAAAGGTTTTTTGTATTGGTATATATATGTCCTATTATTCCTTTTCAATTGTTCCACAATCCAATCTTTGAAATTTGAAAAATCAAAAATCCATTCTTCGTTCGAATGGATTGTACGTCAAAAGAAACCAACTGGCTTTTAAATTGATAAAGTTATTAAAGGAAAAAAATATAATACCTACACACACACCAGAAAAAAAAAGTGCTCGAGTTTATTCAATTCAGCCAGTCCCACAAATTCAGTTTAATATCCTTCAATTAATTTACACGCAAGCCACGCTTTGGAATTCGAAATTAAGTTTGACACACACACACAAAAGAAAAAGTGAAGATTATTATTTTTTTTAATTAAATTTGGAAATCTGGAGCATTAAAATTCTGTGGGAATATTGTTTTTTTTTCAAAAATAAATATTTTCGTGTCCAGTCTAAAATTGTCCAGTGAGAAGAGAGAATATTCGATTGTCTGTTTTGTGTGACTTCCACGGCTCATGTGCAATTTTGTGCATGTGCAGGCAGTGTGACTTTTACAACATCTCCTACTTCTCTACTATCCGTATCTCCACACCAAACACTCTGGAGAATCAAACCAACTACTTGTACGCATCAGTCTGCCTAGATGTATAGTCGGCCTACATACTAAAACTTAGAGATATTTATACGGAGCACAGGGAACAACAGATTGAATTTTTGAACCATCCAATAAAAATTCAGTGTGTGTGTGTCTGTGACGGGATATTGAAATAAATAAATGAAAATAAATCATTTCAATCAGAAGCAAAAGAAGAAGACGAAAAGAACATTTTTGAGGGTCCCCGTGTCCGACGGGCCCTTTGACATTTCTCGTCAGCTGCTGTTTACGGGCCGCTGTTGAGTCTGCATGTGGCACCACATCAGTCAAGTTTTGGAACGCTCTATATATTTTTTCTTTTTTGACGAGTTCTTGAAAGATAAGGTGAGGAGAAATGTGAAGTAATTTCCCGTGTGGACTGGGTCAAGGGAAGTTCTCGAAGTCGACGACAAGTGTCTATATTAGAAGACAAGTGTGAGTGTGTGAAGAAGAAGAAGGAGGAGGGAAATCATTTCAACATTTGACATGGAATTATCACAGAGATTACGTGGGAATGTCAACGTCCCAGCCACCCCAAGATGTGATTTGGATTCCAAGGGTTGTTTGAATCTGGCCAATATTTTGGAGTCATTTAGTGTGGTCAGTGAGGAGCATGCCTGGGCCCTTTGTTATCAGTGTGCCAAGTGTGGCAAGACAGTTCTTAATGATTCCTCAGATCGTGGTCTCTGTCTTCTGGTCACAGAGACGGAGCAACTTCTTATCCATCGGGATGGACAAGTTCATCCGGATACTTTTATTACATCTTGTGACCCTGGACATCAGGGAAAAGGTAAAAAAAAAACCATTCTCAACGCTTTTTTCGTTTTCTTTTTTAACTCGTTCACATTTCGTTGTTCGTCGGTGAAGGAGCATTCTGCGTGTGTTCAACGTCTCCTTACAGTCATTTTGACAGTGGTCCCAGAAATCAGCTTTTTACCTGTGTTTAGCTTATCCAAAGTATAAAAATCACCTTGACATCCTTTTAAACAAATACAAATAGCAGTTGTGAACCTTTGAAAAGGGTAAATACCGATTTTTACATAATTTTGAAAGTTTCTACGGTAATATCACTATTTTTGAAAAGGTTAAATACCGATTTTTACACAATTTTGAAAGTTTATACTGGAATTTCACTACTTTGTAAAAGTAGAAATATCATTTTTATACAATTTTGAAAGGCGTAAGTAGCATTTTGACTATATTTAAAAAAGTGTTTAAAGTGGGTGGTAATTACAGTTTTTTGAAACCGAGGTTAAAAGTTAATTGCTTTGGACTTACGTACCTCAAAATGCTCCCTCGCCCACGATATTTCGAATTACGAAATACTAAATAGTACTTTGGTACAGTGTTCATGCCATGAGGTTGTTTGAAAAGTTAAGTATGCCCCCGTCATGCACCTCCAAACTGACGCCAATGTATACTCTCAATTATCGACTAAATAAATATTTTTATTACTCAGTTATTTAAGGCACAACACCATCCCCATTACGAAGAGCACTAGTGCCATACTATCAAGGTTGTCCAACTAGTGTAAAATACAGTGTATCTATAAGGCACTGATACTCCCTGTGTACAATACGGATAATGTCACCTACCAATGTACCTATACAGTTATATTGTTCTTGAGACTTTAGAATGATTATGATTCTGTCTATATTTATTCCAAAATCCACTCTTAAATCTGTCAAGGAATGAGTCTCACATTTGTACTTTTAAGTGGAGGTTCGTACAAATATTTTTCCAGAGCTGAGTGGACTAAATACAATCTCTGTCGACAATTTTATGCTTATATAAAATGTAAAAGTGTGATAATAATGACACGAGGCCCAGGGAAGATATTTACATACATATATCCCAAACGGACCCATGTAACTGATGCGTCACCGTTTAAATAGCTTAAATAAATACACGTAGGCAGTTGCATATATTTTCCAAAGGGAAGAATCAATAATCCATGTTGTAATTACACGTATGTATGTAATGCCTATAGAGTATAGTAAGATGCTTTGGTGGATGTAAATATACCTATATACCTATGTCATGAAGTGGTAGTTACTAGAATAGAACTAAATCTCTAAAGTCTCGGAAAGTTTTCTTTCAATCTCATATCCTAATCTTCCTTTCTATTTCGTTTTGGTCGCGTCATAGCGCTTGGGATTGGGATGGGTAGGTTGTGTACGTATTTTTATATACTTACCTAAATGATATTTAATGTGATTTGATGAGTGTTTGGTTTGGGCGCCTGGTCTCTTGTAATCTCTCATAGAAGTTTACTTTAAACTTTATCAAGTCCACTGTAGTCTGCCTACTGTAGTTCTGTAGTAGTTTTTATAGTTTTAAGTTTTTAGAATATTTTTTGAGTCATAAAAGGTACACTTATCTGAGGATATTATTATTTCAGTACGAGTTTTAAGTTTGTCTTCGAGGTCTTGCACTCAAGTCAGTCATGCACGCATGGTGATATGGTCTGTGGTGACGATATGACGATGATTCACTTCTAGTTTCTTTCTTTATCCGAGGCAGAATACAGACAATAGCACACAGATGCAGATGCGAAAGAAAGATGTTGGTATATACATATACCCTTATAGTTTATACATATCTGTATCTATACAACTTGGAGCGTGACCGTACTGCGGGTACCTGCCCTTAGCTATAGTCTCTATGTATAAGTATAGCAAACATTAAATCCCTGCATGTAGGTGTCTGTTTAACCAATAACCTAACTAGGTGGGCTGATGGGCTGCTGCCACTCTTGTCCATTTAGATTTAATATCTAAGGTTAACTCACAGCCAAGTTATTCGTAGTATTATTTTTTTTTCAAGTAGAAGCTATATATCTACGTACGGATATAGAGTTACCTATATGAAGCTCACAATTATTATGATAGCCCGGTGACTTACCTTTCTGTTACATATTGCATCTTCATCTTCAGAAAAAGAGAAGGTAGGGAGCTTCAGATTGTTCAAGGCACCAGTTTAGACAATTTTTGTGCCTATATGTATATATACATACATATATACTACTCAATACTATTAGGCTGTTTGCTTGCGTCTCTGCGATGGCATGTTAAAATCCCATCCAGCCAGTATTAACTATTCCTATCAACTCTTTATTCAACCTTACATTTTTATGCTTTTTGATGGTTTTAGTAATTTAGTGTGTTTTAATGCAGTACAAACTTGCTACTTGCTAGTAGTGTCTCACTCGAGTTTCGATTCCATAATATATATAGGGATAATAATAGGGATATATGTAGTAGATATAGTAGCTACCTAATTACATGGACACATAATTATATCTAGGGGAAAAAAACAACAAGTGAAAATAAGTAGGAAGGTACTTAAAATAGGCACTAGAACTTTTATGCTTGTCTACAGGGTGAAATAAAAGAAAAAACTATTGAAAACTATTTCTTGGATACTTGTGTCTGGCTTCCTCTGCTCTGTAAGTAAGAGAGTGTTACAGATTAGACCTTCACTACATCATATATAGGTAGGTAGGTACTTATGAGATAAATAAAATTAAAATAAAAATGAAATTGAGTTGGGTCAGTCTTCTTGTCTAGGACCACTTTGAGAATTATAAATAAAAAAAAAAGAAAATGTAGGAATACATCTACTAAGACTGTGGAACTGTGGAAGTTGAATAAAAAATACTTAAAAATAAAAAGAAAAAAATCATTTTAAAGCTAATGTTATAAATTTTTAGTGCTAGTGCATCCGAGTTGCATGAGATGCTCGTGTGAGATACTGCTAGCCAAGCTAGCATGGGTTTTTGCGTGGTTATTTAGTTTTGGTGGCCGTTTCAGCTTAACTGGTGTGTGGTATACTTTAATTTATGTACGGTTGCTCTCTGCCTTCTTGGTCTTGAGCTTCATCCCGTAGTTCTTGGAAGGTTCATCTCCAATGTAATTGCTGCTGCTGCTGCTGGACTCTGTGTGTATCTCTGTAACCTCTCTTTATAGTATATACCTACATAGCTAAACTCAAATTTATTATGGTGTGTCTACTTTTATTATTGTTAAAAGAGGAACATGAGTAGAGACTCGACTGTTCTTTTTTTTTTTTTTTGCAATCCAAAATATATAGGTATGCTCAGAGTGCGGTCAGTGTGTAGATATAGTGTGCCGAGAAACCCTCTGCTAAATTTATTAGGTATACAAAAGGGCAAGTTTATATTAGGGCGAATAAATCTTGCATGATGACTTTTACGTTGACCGTGAAAAATCCAGAACAATGCAAAAGTCTCATACAATAGTCAGAAAAATCCAAGAGCAATTTCACCCAGCTTCTATTCAACAGTATAGCAGTCTATAGGCGATTAAAATATGCACAAACAAGAGAGTGGAATGCTAGTTCAAAAAAAATATATAGACACGAATTAATAGGAAGCTCAATAATAGCCGTAGAATACCCCCCCCCCCTCCACCCCATCCTTCCCACTTTTCTTTATTCAACCTAAATTTAAATATAAAATAAAAAGTTGACGCTGATGGAACTCAAACTAGCGTGGAGAAATTAAAAAATTGTGTATGGTATACCTATAGAAAATAAACCTACTACGTATTATGTATATCCGGATTATAAAACTATCTTATTAGGATCTGCTCTGCTCCTGTCATTCAAATTTTTCCTTTTGTTGGAAAGTACGTAGCATTGACTCTGCTCAGCCTAGCTCATTATTATTACTATGTCAGGTAGTAGGTAGGTACTTGTATACCATAATCGTTTTTTGGGTTGGGAAGTTGAGAAATTGACGAATATGATTGGGTATATAGATAGGCAGACTGCTATACCTATAGCCCTTTTTAAATATGCACAATAAACCACTCAAAAATTTAATCATAATCGGGGAAACAGAACGGATATAGCTATAGCTATAGTTGTTTTGGTCCATGAAAAGAGGAACTTGGTCAACAACGACGCTAGCATTGTTTCGGCGGTTGCTTTTTGCTATTGAAATTGGGAATTGTGTGAAGTCCAACGTACTGAGCACTGCACTTTGAATTTAAATCAACGCTTTATACACATTTTTAACGAGGGTAATAAGTTGTGTAGGTATATGTAGCATAATTTTTATAAATTTAAATTTCAGGGTCTCTTTCTATAACAAGTGTTATACGTACATAACATAGGTAGGTACATACCTATGCACTTTATTTTTTTCACGCTCACGCTCATCGTACTGATTCTAAACGTATGTTGGTACGTACATATCTTTGCAAAGTTGTGTAGTATAAATAATAAATATACACGTCGGTTTGTGCGTAGAGCTAGAGCCAGTGCTCCTTTGACATATGCATGCAAATTGAGATGCCTAGTTGGAAATTTGTATTTTTTTTTTCATTTCGTAAAGGTTATTAGTGTGTGCGCTTCGTCAAGTACCTTGTCTCTTATTAACATCGAATAGGAGGAGTACATGAAAAGAAGCTGCCAGAGGAAACTGCTAATTACATAATTTTTTTATCACCTCATTTTTGCGAAATCCACCCAGAATGACTCACACATCCCCATCATCATCATCATCATCATCATGATCCTCATCATCCTCGTAACTAAATAAAAATCATGGGTTATATCGCCTTTCAATTCAATTCAGTCCAGCAGCAGCCTAGTCAGTGCAGTGTATATATTATATGAGTTTTTCCTTTGTTGAGCTGGGCAGTCAGTCAGCATGCATTTTATATATGCAAGCAAGCCAGACAGATTTTGAATTTGATATTTGATACCTAACCTAACCTAGGTACGCGGTAATGGAGATACAGTTCATACAGTATTTTTCTATTCTCATTAAAGTGCAATGTTGATGTTCTATACAAGTGGAGAGGTGTAGCACTGCGCTATGCTACAGAGTATAGTGCCTACATATGTGCTAAAACAGGATGAGAGAATAATGAAATGAAATAAAAAAAAAGAAAGAAATGAAAGAGCTTCGAGTCGATTTGGATGTGTGGACTCGCGAAACCAATGTCAGTTCGTCAGTGAAAAAGTTACGCCAGAGCCTAGAACTAATAATCTCAATTGTGAGAAGGAACACATCATTTCTAACAAGTAATAAGGACAATTTGATTTGCAGTTTCTGCTCACGATGAGCATGCACACATGACAATCCCATCGACAGCTGAGCAGCGACTAGGTCTAGGCTCTAATATAATGTTAGAGTGTAATAATGTGGATGGAGTCCCATCAAAGAGGGCCATGCCATCCCCCCATCTGATGTGATTGTACTTGATTCATGAAATTACTTTTATGTTGAAAGGTTTATGTATGGATTTACACGAATGGTGAATTGTGTATATTATGATCAGAGATAAAAAGCGGCCAGAGAGTCATACATTCCCAGCCAAAGGCAGCCTAGCATTAGATATACCTATATAAGAGACACAAATTGTCTGTTGAAGCCTTCAAAAATCTCTTATTTAGAATGCAAGGGGGCTGTAGTCTGTTCAGTAATGTATGTGCATAGTCAAATCTGGTGCTCCATGAATGATCAAATTTGTGACTTGTGGCAACAGTGACATTAAATATTTTAAAATACAAGAAAATATTAGTACACATACCACCACCTACGACTAGTATGGAAAGGGAAATTAATGCTTGACGTCTTCAGAAAATAAATATGGTAGGCACACACTGATTTATGTATTAATTCATTAGACGTCATTCCCATGTGCACAATGCCGATTTTATGCAAGGAGGCGATGTGAGGAATTAATTGAAGGGGAAAAAAATCAATATGATTTTTCTTGGTTGATTTGTTTTGAGTAGAATTATTAAAATTTGAGACAGATAGTGGAAATGTAGATTCCGTGTACGATGCATGAATAAAGATCAATTGATAAATTGGATGTCTCTACTATTAGTACTAGGTATATATATAATATGGTTCTGTTTTGTGATTTCATTGATGCGTTTTAGCGAAATGTTGCAAAAATCCTTCCCCACACAAAAATAAATTATTCCCGACGTACCTACAAAGCAAGTAATGGTCTGGCATCTACACACTTGTATCTACCAAATGGAAGATCATTTGTAAAAATCGAAATGAAATGTGATTGTCTAATGGTAACTTCGAAGGTCTCTGCCTATGTATAGAGACTCTGTCAGGTCTCATTAATTTTCTTCGATTTTTCGACGACGTCAACAAAGAAAGGTTGGTTGTTGAAAACTGGTACACAGTGCAGTGCTAGTGCAGCTTCATTGTGTATTGTATTGTATCCTGTACTATTTAAAATTGTAATAGCAACAACAAATCAACTTGTACGATACAGAACATTAGTCATTTGTAGTACACTGCTCGTAATATTGCTCCGTAAACCATTATATATACACAAATGCTCATGAAGCTCGTGTAAAATTGGGAGTAGCAACGGCATACAAAGATTTTTGCAAAGATGAAGGAGTCCACGTCATGATTTTGCAGAGCGCAGGGAAACTTTAGCAGAGCACACATTCAGTCCCATTCCTGGCGTACTTTCTGTACAAAGAGTACCAATAGTACCCAGAATGCTAACTACAACCACTAAGCAAACTAAGCCAGGCAACACAGGGAAGACCTACCTCCTATGTACGTTACACATTGCTTTTAAAGCAGTCTGTGAATAGAGTAGCAAAAACGACCGACCGACAGCCTCGAAGGAAAACTAGAACTTGTGAGGAAGAAAATCGATTTTTCTATTTCTCATATACGTATATAAGTTGGCCATGCCATGCCATGCCATTTCGTGTCCACGCATAATATATACATACATAGGCAGGTAGATTGCCAGAAAGAAAGTGAGTGAGGAGCTTTTCCAAGCAGCTCGTAATTTAAGGACAAAATATGAATTTACAAAAATATATATACACATATAGATTAATTCCCTAAATTCAGTATTTCAGACCATGTTTTGTTTTTTTGTTTATGAGAGACATGGAACGATTTATTAAAGTATTAAAGGAGGTAGAGCGAAAAACCTTGCAAAAATAAAATGGAACCTACAAGTTTAATGTTAATACTCACTGCTGCTTCTGCTTCATGTTGACTTCTTCGAGAGAAGTCGAGTTGTGTGCTCTTCAAGATTAGGATAGTAGTATGAACTTGCTGCTGGGATGTATACATGTATGTATGTATATGAATGATGAATCTTCTTGAAATTTGAATTGAAAAATCTATTCAAATTAGGTATGCAACTGTAACACGAAGGAATGGGCACGCTGCTGCTGTTGTAATCTCGAGAATAATTATCATTATCACTAATTTTCATTTGGGGGCAGCTCATTTCATAATGATGTCATGGTTGATGGTTGACGGTGGATGACTGGGGCTGAATAATTATAATTATTATGTGTAGAGAGAGAGAGAGAGAGATGAATAAAAATGGAAACTGATATGGATACTATCTCTAGACTGCCTACCAGTATTAGTACTGTCAGTACATATATATATTCTAGATCTACCTACTAGTATTGACAGACTCGACGTCGACTTTGGCGTCCACGTCCGTGCACGAGGACAAGAGTATCGAATCAAGTCGATGATACTGGATAGCCCCTATCAATTTCAGTGACGAAAAAAAAATACGGAGTAGAGTTCTATTGGACAATCAATTTCCTTCAAAATGTGAATTACCTACTTTATTATATACCTGCTGATTCGTTCGTATTCATGTGTGAATGGAGGAATATCCTTCCCAGTAAGCGCACTTGACAGGCGGCAACTTCATTTATGGAGCTGAACTTTTGCATTTTTAAAATACTGGGTACATACGTAAACGTATACAGTAGGTATGTACCTATTTAGTCTATTTAGTCAATGTGGAACGTTCCCTGTCCAAACAGGATATTTTTTATTCGATACAATGTTCAGACCTAACACGGTTTATGTGGGGGGATATATAACACGTCTCTCGTCGGCAACAAACTTGATAGTGAATGCTGCTTCTATTACGTAATAAGGAATAAAATTATATAAGACTTGAAAGAAAGACAAGAAAAATCTCTGGAGCAGGATTTATCAGTAATAAATGTGGATATTATAATGAAGTTTGTTCACAAACAAGTTACGTCTTGGTCTTTGGTGACTAGTATTCTCCTAAGCCATGGCAGTATTACTGATATACAAGGTCGAGTGTAGTGTCAAAAGATGCAAAATTATTACTTATGTCAAACACCTAGTTATCATTTAAGGACAGTTTAATTTTGACCCTAAAATTTTGATTAAAATTTGGTAGACTTGGGTATTTAAGCCTCCTATGTATGTCCTAAGTCCTAAGAGATTGTACAGCCATTCTACATATGCGATGTACGCGTATTCGTGTTGCAGTACGTAGAAATTCCATCTTTTTTTTTTAGATTGCAACTTTTTTTTAAGAAGCAAGAGAGCAACTTTTGAAGTAGGCAGTCGTTGTTTCACTCTTCTTATGCAATCAAAGTCATGGCTTGTGGATGATAAAGTTGTTGTTGACGATGAGCTGAGTACGAGTAGGGGCAAGTCATACATAGTAGAGTTGAGCCGTCGAGGTTTATGAATATAATTATGTATCTACAAGAGTGGAAGGATTTTTAGTAAATATTTTTGTGAGTGAGATTATATTTTTGTAACTGCACGTTCAGACTGAGACTCTCCTTACTATAGTTGGTATATGTAACAGGAATTAATCATATGCATAGAAGTGGGCTTCCCTTTTCGCCTTACACACAGTCTTATTTCTTTTCTGCCAGTCAGTTTTTATTATCTAACCGCACATATGCTACCGAGAGATCATTGCATTGCATTGTAGAGTCACAATTACTAATCCCACCAACATATAACACCATATACACTCTCAAAACCAAAACCAAACCAAACCAAACCAGACTGACTTAACCATTCAAAAACTTTCATACCAATGCAATAGACCAATGCAATGCAATAATGCATTGACCACATCTCATCTCAATCTTAGCATTTTTCTAAAATTACTTATTCAGTACTCTGACGTTCCTTCCTTTTTGCCACAGATTACTACATTTTATTCTGGAATCTTGTATACTTATACCTAGCATGCAATATTACGTCAGAGAAAACACTCCCTTTTTTTATTATTTAGTAGTTTAGTACTAATGTTTTTTAGAAACCAGAAGCTCAAAGAAATTCAGACAGTTTTCCTAATCATCGTCTAAAATTCTCACCATTTTCGTTTCTGACTCTATACAGGTATTTCTTATTTTATATAAGAATAAAAACTAATGTGCCTATATACACCTCCCTAACTATTGTGGCATATCCATATTTGTTTGTAGTAAAGTACCTACCTTGGAAAAAATTCTGGTTCTGGAAGAACATTTGTGTAATGGGTTGTAGAGTTGTAAGTTGTAATGTATTATAATAAATCCCATAATATAATTTGCAGTATTGTACTGCCGTACTGTGTGGATGGACTGGACGTCGTTTTAGTTTTACTTTTCACCTTTACTTCACATGCAATTAGTCGAGGCATTGTTGTTGAGTGGCCGCTGGCCCAAGTGTACACGTACAACAACGTAGGTTGTAATGTTGTTCTGGGAGGGCAGTTATAGCTTCTTACTACACAGCTAGCTTTTAGCAGGAGGTAATAAGGAACTGATTTTAGAATTGAAAATAAAAAGGAATTTCAATTTTTATTTGAGTAAACTTGATTTTTCTTGATGTCATTTGAGAGATGCCTTCGTGTGTGTACAAAGCAAATAGCGTAGGATTTTTTTTTCTTTCCCCCTCAAGATTACAAAGTTATATACCCAGTTTGTCCTCGAACTCGAACATTGTGGAGCACATTAACTGAGTGAGTATTGTGTGGCTGTCCTTTGAGAAGCGACGTTGGCTGTTGACATGACGAAAGCTAATGATAATTTGAGTGAGCTTGGGCAGGAAAGTTACGTTCTTCTTCTGTTGAGTCAGAGATGTGATCTACGATGATCAAATCATTGGATAAGCTTTCTTTGACGACTCTGACTAGTAAGTTAAATTAGAGAGACGGAGAGAGGATGTCTGCATCAATGACATAATACAATAAATGAAGATTTTACTTGTAATAATGTATTTTAAATTATTCGCATTTCCAAGTAGTATTTTTGTAATTCAAGAGTGGCTTGGAATGATTTGCTTTAACTTTAATGTATGCACGTCTCATGTACGTATGCATGTGTGTATTTAATATTTGAGTTTATTTTGGCGTTCAACGTTCTTCTCCTCATGCATGCAGAGCGGTTACACATTGCGTGGCGTTACTTTTAAGTTCAGTTAGTTACTGTTACGCTTTGAGGTTTCTCAAAGCCCAAAGCTCAAAGCTGCTGAGCCTTTTCCTTGTGCTGTATGGGACGGCATCTGAGATTTAATTTAATATTTGGGTGGTTTTAGCCACTCCCTAGACTAATTTAACTTAATTATAAATTTCATATCTTCTTTAAATTTTGTAATCATATGAAAAAATTAAAATTCCCTTTGTTTAGCTCCAACACTCTGCCTTCTTTTACTATTATAAGACGACGCGACGGCAGACGAGCTGTAAAAGATGTGTAAGAGCTATATACTACATATAGCTATAGGCATGTACATACCTCCTTATTTTTTTTTGGTACACTCCGTAATTAAGGCCTTTGAGCTCTCTGCCTTTCTGTTCTACAATAAAAATACTAAATGCATTGTTGCTAGTGCCTACATTTTACCGTATTCTTTTCATTTAGGATTCTATTAAAAATGATTTTTTTTTCCATCTAAATTTCACTTTCACCCTTTACACAATTTTATTTATTTGTTTCTCTTTGGGGTGTAAGGATGTCAGAGGAAGAAGGGACAAGAAAATCTTCTAAAACAGCAAGTACCTACATTTTTTGACGTGCCTATCTAAATATGTACTGTAGATAGAGATATCTAGAGATAAAAATTATCTTTTTTTTTGGGTCGGGGTACAAATTACTGGGTAGAAGGGCAGGTTCACAATTATGACAATTAATAAAATTATATACTTTTAAATTTAAATTTAGGCCCTTTAGACAGAGAGCTTTTTGATCTTTCAAAAGTTGTTTAATGTTTTAATTTCTTTTTTTTCCCTTTCTTGACTCGTCCGTACCTACATAGAGAGTCTAATAAAAAAAAGTGCACTGCCGAGTCTGTTTTTCTGTGACATGGGTTCTGAAAATAAGGACGAATTATTGATGTGATAGAGTTTGGAGCAGGACGGTGACTGTCCGTCCGTCCGTCTGTCCATACAGATAGTAATTATTTTTAAGCTCATTCTTCTTGGGTCTCTAATCTGTAATTAAATATTTTTTAAGCATAAATACAATTAGATAAGTACACCGATTAAAAATGACTAGCTCTGCACTGCAAATTGCAATGCGCTGTCAGCCCAAAGAACCAACCAGAACCAGGAAAAGGTTGTAGAATTCTGTTCTCAGTACAAAAACAACAACTACTATAATTCACTAACTAACTAACTAACTAACGATAAGCAGCACCAGCGAGAGATTGGAGGGAGCTATAGGAAAATTATAAATAATGATTCATGCAAAATCTGGTGATAATAATGTATTGAAATGAAAGGAAAGCGTTGGCTAAAGATGTGATGGGGGGTGTACACCTACGAAGATAAATCCACTTAATAGTAATAAACATAGATACATAGATACGACGTATATACATGCCATGATAATAATGTGTAAGTTATAATGTGTATGCATTTGAAATCAAATGAGAATCATAATAGTAATAGTGACCATATTTTTTCTTTTCTTTGCAGGGCCACCCAGAGCAAAGTGTTCATGCGAGTGCAAGGTGAGTCTTACTTTAATCAAACTCTCAATCTAATTATCTGTAATGTCAAGATCCAGTAAATTTCAATGCTATCTCTGCTCTGAGTAGCGACGGAGGGAATTTCGATCCTCAATGAATGAATGACTCGCATACAAGTACTTACATACAGTATTGGTATCGACAAAAAAAATAATGTAGAATGTACAGCTACTATATGCTTATAAAATAAAGAGTGTATCCGCATCATAATAAATTAAATGTGTAGTTATAATTCCACTTGAGAGTGTGAGAGCCGTGGCGTTGTAGTAATGCTACAGATAGTGTAGTACAGAGGCATAAAATATAATCATAACAGACCGAGCCCTTCCGTGTGGTTACACTATGTAATGTAAAGTAGAGTGCCATAAACATCCAGTCATTTAGTAGTGTAAACTATACTACTAACCTCTATCCACCTGACAGTGAGTGTACTTGCATCCCTACTATCCGTCCTACGCACCTCTCCTCTGATTATAATTGTAATATTTAATTATGATGAACACAATAGATTGGTAATAGATACTTATAATTATGATTTACAACAATAATATATATATATACACTCTACCAGGATGGAGATGGAGCACCTTGTCTCCCTATCTATGCACCTATCTCTCTGACTGCCTGCCTTCTATAATATTTTTTTTTATATTAATGTCTAACGTTTTGTTAGGTTGCGGGTTGGCAGTTGGCAGTTGGCATGTGATCTGATTTATATCTTGAACTTGTGACTAGGTATCCATATCTGTCTGTGTACAGGTTCTCAGGTTCTGACCATAGCTATAGGTATATAGCTATATTTTATGATGGACAAAGTATTTAAGAGTTGTGAGCTGTTATAAATATTATGATGCGCGCGGCTTAGTTAGTGACTTCAATGGGAAAATTATTATGTTAAGTATTATCTGTTGGCTTGACTTTGAGAGAGAGAGAGAGAACCTGCAGCTGCAGGGCTGATCCACACACACACACACACACACACACACACACATACCTACATACATACTACACACGTAGAGATAACTGCATCTCTGTATCAGGAATGTAATACAGCTGAGCTTTGGCTTTGCCTCTGTGTGTGTGTGTACAGTTTAGCTCTTATTTTGTAGGCTGCTGTTAGCGAGATGCATCGATAATGTTTTAAACCTTTCCATTTCCCACAGTGCAGTGCAGTAGTTTAGTGTAGTTAGTTAAAGTCAAGTTAACTTTTAATGCAGTCAGTACGCATGAAATGAGGCTGTATGTTCCGACAAGTTTAAATTTCTTATCTAACTTGGCGTGAATGAATATTTTTGTATTTTCTAAACTGTGGGGACGAATCCCGTACATGCACGTACAGTACAGTAAATAGTAGTGCTGAGGGCTTGTAATAGTTTTAAAACTTTCACATGGTAGGTATATATAGGTATGTATATTTGTGTGCATAAAAGTGTTTACCACGGATTTTATCTCCTTATAATACATTTCATAGCATTCTCTCCCCCCCCCCCGCTAACAGTTTTTCCGCCGTAAAATATTTATACATAATTAATTTATTTTTCTACTGGTAAAGTCATATTCCCATGATCGTCCATCACGTGTCTACATAATCATAAATACTAACTAAGTAGTAGCGGATGTATTGCTTCTGTTTGGCTATGTACATATGTACATACATAGATTTGATGCATACTTTTTTGCGATTTTGCATTTAAAAGCTTATTTGCTTAGCTCGGCTAAATATTTTGATGATGAGGAGGCCGAGGGCAATAGTATAGTGATTAATAGCTTAGTTCAGGTTATTTAGCTCCATTTTTTTGAGGAAACCATGACCGATTATCCGGAGGTAGAGGTATATGTATCTACACACAACGTAGAGGATGTGATTATGGGACAAAAAGCAGATGAGATGAGGATGTGAGAGGATGTTTCATTGACTGTGCTGCGTAGGTTTATAAGGCTGTGTTTTGACATTTTGTTAATTTTGGGTCTTAAGGAGGAATTTAATAGGAAAAAAGCGAGCGTGTAGCGACTTTTTGCGACTTTGCTCAGTGGTTTCTGATTTCACATTTTTAGGGTCTTCAGCATTTACTTACCTAGCCTAGGTATGTACCTTCTCTATAAGGATAGGGAACAGAGTTTAACGTGTTTGACTAGCAGTGAGGATTCTGAAAATTAAAATTTGAAAACTCATATCATTTCATTGCATTCTATTATTATTATCAATTATCCACATGTTTCCCTTTCGCATGGGACAGGAGATTTAAATGTAAAAGTTTTTAAATTGCTCTCATCCTCTAATAGCCTAATCGCTTAAGAGTGAGGTGACATGCAAGAGCCAAATAGGATAATTACAGTGCGCTCTCTGTAGTACATAGCTTATGCTCAACAAACACACGTAATTGCCTATTTAAATGACGTGACTTTGGGAGTGCGTAAAAGTTTTTTGTTGTATCTATTTTTTTTTTTATTATTTTGCAAACTTTCCAGCTATCTTTCTTTATGATTTGCAATTATTTATAATTTAATATGTAGAGTCTGGAATTTTGCACAGATTTCCATTGAGAAGCAGTCACACGTATAATTCATACATACTAGTTACCTAGGTAGGTACATTCGATTTTTTTTATCAAACACCTATGTAATTGCATGTATAAAGGCAAGGCGGAGCTCCGCAAGTTTTAAAATTAAACATTCATTAGTCGTCAGCAGTAAGTATGTATTTAGTATTTAATTTATGGGGCTTACCTGTGATTCCGTGATTGAAGTTGTATAGATATAATTACGTAGTTTAGTTCGGAGGCCATGCCAGAAGCTCCTTTCAATGGACGTGGAATGTCTCCTTAATTGCAATCAATAAAAGAGGAAACATCACACTGGCATTGGTATAGGTACCTACACTGCATCTGCACCTGCTGCATTTTGTAGGTGCGTAATTTGTATTGAACGTTTGGGAATCGGAATTTGACTACTACATAAAATATGTACATTGGTACATGTCATACATTCCTGCAAGAACACCCATCTGCTCAATTTAGCTCAATATGCTGCTACTTGAACCTGCTTCTGTTCCACGTTCCACTCCTATATACCTATATCCCTTCCCCCCTGTCCAGATCCAACCACTACACTACACTACTGCTATAAAGGAGGAAAAAAATAATTAGTGTTAATCTTGAGTTTGGAATCCCCGCAACGAAAGGTTATTATCAAAGTTGACCTTAATTTTCTCCTGACTGTGTGCCGACTCATTGGATTTGTAAGCAAGCGAGCAGGCAGTCAGTCAGTCAGTACAATGAAGTACTAATAATAATGGTAATGGTAGCATATACCTATAATACATCTGGATTCCATACTATTACATCAATTCCACATAATCCTTATAGCCTACACCTATATCTACATCCCACTACAAGAATTGACCGATACAATAGGATCTTAGAATTAGATATTGAACTAATAGCGAGATTATGAGGCAGTACATAATGCTAATAGAAATATTGAGTGGAGATATCTTACTCTCCTATAACTTAGTTGAAAAGGTATATAGGTATAGGTATAGGTATAGCTATAGGTATATAGGCACTTGGGTATATCCCCATAAGCCGAAAGACCTGTCCTCTATACTGTAAAAGCACTCTGGCTCTCTTCCACCTCCCTTTAATTTGGTATCCTTATGATGATGATTATTTACTATTATTACATATATTCTTGTTATCTTTTGGTTGGTCTTGAATGAGGCAAGAATGCGTACTGAAGCTGACTGTATAGAGAAGAAAAAAAACATTGGCAACTCTACAAGTACAACCAATCAATGCTTCCTTTACCTGTTCGTTCACTGTTCAGTGTTCACTGTTCAAACACACACACTCCAACACGTAGCGTCATATAATGATGGGAAAGAAACAAAAACAAACAATGGATGCTTTGCTTTCCTTTGCTCACGGTATATATTCTTAGCTTGAGTAAGTCCATTGAATTGAAATTGAAAATTCCATTCTATTACACACTGCAGTTTAGTAAAGTGCAGTCATGAAATGCAGTGCAATACATACATATACATAATTATTACTTGACAAAATCATGAGCAAACTTACTATTAGTATACAGTAATGCAATGTGTGCATCCGCATGAGAAATACCTAGGTAGGTATTTTGAATTCAAAGACCCGGTTGCATCTTTTTCTCTGTAGCCACCCATAGGGGAGAGTATAATATATGCAAATGGGAAATCTTTATATGAATAATTATATAATAATGCTTATTTGTATTTATTTATTTTTTTTATATTGTAAAATGAGAGCAGGGAAAAATAGTTTTTATTGTAATGACAAAAGACAAGTGTTGGAAGGAACTGACTCGATCGGTTCTCCTGTACTCAACGGTTTACTGTTTGTGAAACGTAACTGCAACTCTTAAAATACAATTAGAAATGTAAATAAACTTAAATGTTACACAATATATAAGAAATCCCATTCTTGACTCTACGTCATAATTATTTGTAAAGGGGATTCCTTTGTTGTTTGCTGTCACACTGCGTGACAGTCAAAGGCTCAGGATTCAGCAATATTGACAATTTTTTTTGCAGTTGGATTTTTTATTTTTTTTTAGTTGTTGTTGATAAAAGCCTATTCCCCTACAGATAGACGTACCTAGGTAGTTTTACTGTAGGTACTATATGTAGGTTAGACAGACGCATGACGGTCCAAAAAACGATATAATTTACGTTGTTCAGTACTAAAAGGAACTTTTAAGGAAATTAAAAGAGCTAAAGAGCAATCAATATAAATAAATATGGCATTAATAATGTAATTTGTTTCATAGGTATTATTATCATTCGCATTGCTAGTCAAGCAATTTTTGAACGTTTTTACAAGAATTTACAGAATTTACAGGTTTCCCTCTGATTCCCACCCAATGATTTATTTCCCAGCAGTAGAGCTACCTAGTTTATCTCTCCTCTTCTCTTCTTGATACCTGATATAATAATTATATCAGTGGAGGCATAGATACTCCGATGTGGAGCGGATTTATATGTTTGATTTCAATGAAATGAAATGGTGTAATAATATCCCCTTTATAGTTTATAGTCTTATATAAAAAAAGAAAAATAGAGATGAGAGCTGTATCATATATTATTATGTATGTGGATACATAAGTTGAGTAAGTCATGCTGCCAAGTATGAATTTTTTTTTATGCAATAAAAAAAAAAGATCTAAATTGTATCGAATTTGTGTTGGTTCAGGAATCCTTCTCGTTTCGTCCTCCTCTTGGTAATCTTACAGTGTGAGATATGTATGTAGCCATGTATGTATCTATGTGCTCGCCTTGGAAGGAGCTACCAACTACTTATGATCAGTCATGCCTCAAGTGTGTAGATTTCTATAGAAAAGTGTAGTAAAGTGAGGGAATGAGTGAGTGGATCTCATAAATGTCTGTCTGCGTATGCAGGGCATGAAAAATCATTGAATGTGAATTTAAGAAGCAGACACATTTAATCTGGGGCTTGGACTTCTCTCTCTCTCTATCTCTGTATGTGTGGTATACTAGATACAGTTTTCACTCAGCTTACCCACTTACAGGCATCACTCTCTTAGGATTTGCAATACCTACAGATTTCATCCTGAACACGAAAAGCCTTTAACCACCATCAGCTTGAGCTTTATGGATACAGATGAGCCTTAGGTACGACCATGGAATGATCCCACGTTGATCTTTTTAATGTTTTCTCTAGAATCGCACAGTTCAATTTTCAATTTTGCACTTTCCAAGCATTTCAAAGAAGGCTGGTTGCAAAAACGTTGCGTTGTGGCGAAGCTCTATAGCTGTCTACTGCGTCTCTCTGTTCTATGTCTGTCTGTCTGTCTCTGTCTCTATCTCTGACGGCGGAGACAAGATAACAAAAAATTGTTGTTCTATACATACCTACATAGACATACAATAGAAAAGTGGACTATAAAAAAATACATGGTAATTCTGAGGCTTTTCTACACCTCATCGCCAGTCACACTGTTGGGAAAGGGAGGAAAAATAAAAAATAAAAAAAAATGTCGAACTCTCCGTACAGCAGGTAAATAGAATAAATGTGGCCGGTTATTCGATGAATCTTCTTCATACATTTGCAGTCAGACTTGTGACCGATGCCAAAAACATTACATTACATCAACATCAAAACATAATATAATAACATGTGCTTGGAAAAAAAATGAAATTATAAATTCTTGAATTCAAAAGGCGTTCTTTGCAGTTTTAGATCTGTTCAGAAAGCATTGGATAAGCCATACATACTAAATGGAGGTTTGTACTTACCTACTTGACAATATATTTGTGGTTTTCTTACCTTCTCATGAAATTCAGTGCTTATTCTTATTTGTTGCTGGTGCTCAGACAGTAGACACAGAGAACGGTGAGGCTAGAGACGCAGTGCTCAAAAAAGTAACTTGTAGTTGATAAGACACATTATAATAAATACTAAAATTGAATTTAAATTTGACATATGTATGGAACTGCAGACTGCAGACATTCTGCGGTTCCATGGGTAAGTATATAAAATGCTAATGGGAGATGATTGAGTGTACAATGCACTGCACTGTAGAGAAAATGTTAACTGTTCAGGGTGTAGATGAGGTCCGAGATTATAAATATAATATACATAATTTCCATGCTGCTCATTCTTGGATTTATTATGCGTATTAAGCATTCCTTTTTTTTGGGATTGTATTTTGCATGCAGTCCCTCAGTATCTCAGTATACTAATATAATATAATCTACAATAATAATTATTATGAATTATCTCGTGAATTTAAATCGTATCAAGCTGGAAGACTCAAAGGAAGGGAAATGTTTCAATAATTTATGATGTTGTTCATTTCAAGATTTACAAGGAAAATAAATATACTTTTTTTAAAGCTTAATGTGTTCCTAAGTATGTACAATTTAAGCTAATAAGCGACACAGAAAGGGAGAAAAGGAGAGAGAGAGAGAGAGAAAGAGAGAGAGAGAGAGATGGATGGGGAATAAGGAAGGCGTCATTATTATTCATTCAATCAGATGAAGTTTAAATTTATTCCTTGACATTATGCCGATGGGTGATCGTAATTACGAGAAGATGATCAAACAGACAAAGCAGGTTTTTGAGCAGTAGGAGGTTTCATCATTACATGTTCCTCTATAGACACGGAGATTTTATAGGATTGACCATTACATTGTGTACACCATAGCACACCATGTCATAGAACGTACAGATAGCCACTTTGATTCGATCCAACCAACAACGTCCACATAATACACTCGTAATCCTCCGTATATGATCACACTTGAGACTTTAGAGCTTGTTACCTGGCTGTATGTATATATGTAGTTGTGCCTCATGAGGGAATAAGGGATCTATCTATCTATCTATCTATCTGAACTAATCGTAGGCTATACACATTATGCAAAATATATTTGAGATTAGCCAGATACGCACTCTGACTTACGTTACTTGGAAAGTCCTTCTTGGCGGAGGATGAGTTTGATTTCCGTTGAGTTTCATGAGAGATTTAGTTGGCTTTGGCTTTGGCTTTTGGCGTATGAGTGTATCTGTACATATACACTGTGAAGCTCCAAAGTCTCCTGTTAGAACCATAACTCAGGGAGGTACAAATCGTACTGGTTGTAGGTACAAACTACTTGTACACTTGTCCTGTGTACCTGTGTGTGAGTCTAAATGTCTGTTTGTAAACTTTGATGTGAGCTTGTAAGAGTTATCATCCATTCATAGTATTATCACCTTGATCATCATCAGTCATAGTGCATTACCTCATTTCCCTGGCCATCCAATCCACAAGTCCTAAGCCATCGCCATCGCATCGAGCAGCCTCTTCATTATTTCATCGATATCGATATCCAGGTTCGTTCCTTCCTTCGTTCGTTCGTTCGTTCGTTCGTCTGCCATTTAATAAACTTGATCGGCACGTAATTACACGCTCTCTGGCTCTCTGGTCAGGGAGGTAGGGACTGACTGACTCTGGGTATAGGTATATCTATACGGGAGGTGGTATCTTTTTATTGTATCTATCCACCAGCTTCATGCTGTCAAAGTATACACCGTCTGCCGTCTGTACAAGCCTCAAATTAGCAGTGAGCTCGACGCTGTAAATCTAGGCTAAATATACAAAGAACGGCAAGTCTAGGCTACATTATTGGTATTGGTACTGGTACTGGTGCTAGTTCGTTTTTTCCGTATTATTTTGTATTATGCATATTTGGCTATAGATTCATAATATTCATCTTCCTGTATACGGGCACAATTAGGCCCATCTCAGAATCTCTCTCTCTCTCTCTCTCTCTCCTTTTGGTCAAAGGCAAAGCATGCTTTTCTTACGTTCTTAATCGCAGTTCTTGAGAGCACAATTCACCACGCAACACTATTTCTTGCACTGCCAAGAGTGCCGGTTCTGCTGGGGTGTGAGGGGCCCATCTCGGATGCTGCTGGGATGATTCAAGTTCTCTCTCTCTCTCTCTCTCTCGTTGCTCCGTCTGTCTGTGTAAAGTGCCGGTCGGTACTCTGCTTTTGCATTTGGGATTCACATTTCCTCCACGGAATTCTGTGTAAATGCAAATTGCTATTAACAACTACCTATTGATATTGGTATTTGGTATCGTGATGGATTCTCTTATATAATTATGGCTATAATAATGCCTCGTCTCGGCGCTCAAGTCTCACACTGCCGTGTATACGTGAATACCTAATAATTCTTGATCACAACTTGCCTCCAGGTTTGGACTAATCAATGGTTTTATCTTTACCAATGGATCAGAACAACACGGAATTATATTACCTTGATCATTTTCTCTGGTCTTTTAGTTTTATTCGCCAAGTCATTTAAAGGATTCTTTATTCTTGACGTCTCTTCCTTTATTGAGCGAGCCGGGCTGTTGTTGCAGTATTATTGTGGTGAACACTAATACTGTACTTATTGATAGTCGTGAGATGAACACTTTGGAAATTAGCAATATTTTTGAAACCCTAATGATCGTCCCAACAATCGTCAGAGTGATCAAGGGAAGGAATTAAGAAGCACCTATATAGTTATATCAGTAGATTCGACTCACATATATATGTATATAGGTATATATTATGTTCACGAATAGAACTGATGACGAGATCTATATATGTATGTATAATTTGTGACTTATTTTTTGAATCACGAGTTATTTGTAAGGAAAGGATAGGAAGAGGCTGGTTCTGATTCTACCTCGTTTAACGGGGTAGTTGCTCTTTTATTTATCATTTTTGTTTTTTTTTTACCCACATTCCGTAGGATTATTGTAGAAAAATGTGGGCTAGAATTAGAAAAATGTGACTGCACTTTGCTTCGTGGCTCTGCTTAGTAGGGATAATTTCAAAGAAAAATGTATCACTGATTACATTCGAAATACATCTTCCGCTCACGATAAATGTCAGCAGTCAATAAATATTGGGATGAAAGAACGCCAGTCCGACAGACAGTGGTGCACCTGTTCTTCTGTGATTATGTTGATTAGGCGTAGTTGCTATACGTATATACATATTATAGCTATGGTTCAGTCCATGGGTTAAGGAAGCTCTTTCCCGTTGTTATTGCTCGTTCCCTGAGTTGGTTTTGGTTAAATCCTGAGATTGCAGTAGTAGTATTTGTTACGTTACGGTTAGGTTAGGAAAGGATTCACTAGGGCAATGGGTATATCTGTATAAAATTAAAGTCAAAAATCTGACAGCGATGTGTCTACGTCGAAGCTACTATATGTTTATATTCAGGAGTACCAAGTAATAAAATAATAACACAAATGAAAGATGCGAGAAGCGATAGTACGTTAAAAGGCAAAAGGTAGGCCCCGTCTTGTGTTATTAGCTCTTGTAAATTGTAAAGTAATAAATTTATCTTATTCAGCCAGCCAGCCAGTCAGTCAGTCAAGTTAGAAATCAAGACTCAAAGAAGAGGAGGGAAGAATAAAAAGAAATAAAGTAAGATAGCAAAATATTAAAAAAAAAATTATAAACCATCCGAGTTGGGGAGAACTCCTTGTGTTTACTCTGTGTTTATCTGTATCTCTGGCTGTATTATTGCCAAAATGTGAGATGAGTGATAAACAGTCCAGTTATAATAGAAGGTTAGATGAAAAGGCATGAAAAGGGAGAAGGAAAAGATAAACGCAAAAAATTATAAGTACACGTACCGATCACTAGTGTGGATCTACTATGCATTGGACTGCACTGCTGTTTTAATACGAGTTACGGGTTTAATTCCGCCGGTAAATTGTAATAATATTGCAGAATCCATGGGTTTATAGAGCGATATACTCTATATCCCTCGGTATAGATGGGTTGGTAGGTAGGGTGGGTTGGTTGGTAGCTATATGTATATAGGTATATACAGAATACAAATGTACACCAGATAAACGATGTGAGGATGAGACAGTGACTGCAATGCAAGAGCAGTAACTTAACTAGTAAAAGGCAGGCAAAAAAGCACAGCCATACAATCCACCGGGAAGTGAGTCTAATACAACTTTTTGAACTGGTTACTTACTAAAATGTTTAAGCCTAAATGCTGTATGCTATAACCACGCAAGTTGTTAAACACGGTATAATTATATATCTATATAGCTACAAAAAAAACCTCATCCTATACTTCTCCTTCTCAGCTATGAGAATGCTTGTAAATAGAAATATTTTGTATACTTGGTTCGTTTCCTATACATTGCAGTACAGTGCAAATTGTAGCAAAGTCATTTTACAGATACGTACTGCCATTATTGGTATTATATAAGCTTTTGGGTGTATCTATGTATAGTTTACGTGTGAATTTTTTCCCTCTGATTGATTTCAAAGCTGTCTGTCTCTGCCTATAGGGTTGTGGTTATATATTTGTATTTAGCTCTATAAGGCCAGAATGAATTCACGCCTTTTTGAACCCAAAGACGCAGAGACGGGAGAGCAGTTGTTACATTTTCTTTCTTTAGCCCCAGCTTCACTACCAGAGCTAGAGTGCTAGACTTTGAATCCAAAACCAAACCAATCCATTTGATTTCAATGGAAAAATTTAGCAAGGACAAGGTAGGAGAAAACAAAGATGTCTTTTGAAATAAATTAAATCACAGTCCACATTATATTCGGTGTAGGATTGTATGGATTGGATTACCATACATACTAGGGATGGATACACACCTTCCTGCCTTTGATAGCAGTCGTAAAGACAATTGGAATGGGATGCGTTTAGAGTTTAGTTGGCAGTTTAGTTGTAGTTACAGTATTTAAACGGTTTTCAAGAGTTGAAGAGTGGTAGTTGTTGTTGTAGTTGGAAGTCGTTTCGTACTGTTCCTAGTAGTCGACATTTCAAGACTGGTGGTGGCTGGCTGGCTGGCTGACTGACTAGCTGGCTGGTTTGAATTCAATTGAATTCAGGAATTTCCTTGATGAAGGGCAAAACGGCAAGACGGAGAGCTATAAGCTGTTCATGTTCCTTCTCATGTTGATGATGAAGTTGAGAGTGATCTTTTACTGCATAAATGCAACCTTTGTGCATACAGAGATTTGAATTGGTCAGAGAGTCAAGACTTGACTTCAGAGGCTCACAAAGACTGACCAAAAGGTAAAGTCAGATTTTTAAACAGGTAATATATAAGCAGAGGTTTTCCTTCGCTTCCTCATCTCATCACATCGCATCGCATCACCTAGTCCTATATTTTCTCTCTCTCTCTCTCTCCTCGTTTTTAGTTTCAACTTGCCATTAGATTAAATAGCAGGACTTGATCCATGCCGTATGCTCAATGCTCTATAGCTCAATGGAACTTGTAAAATACTGAGACATTATTTCCATATAACCATGCATTAACGAGGATAACGACTCACTATTTAGTTATTTAGTATTTATGTTGTATTTAGCACTAAAAAAAATAGTAGAGACGTCAGGTAATAAGGTAATAGATAGGTGTAGGATCTATCCAACGATTTTTATTCAAGACAGTTGATTCCCTCACTATTTACAATTTATACATATTCTGTATATTGGAAAGAAAAAAGATGAGTGACGGAAGATAATTGCTAGCGAATCTCTTTCTAAACAGGTGTTTCCTTGTTTTTAGTCCTGCTTTGGTTGGGACTAGTGCTCTGAGCTTACAGAGTACATATATGTATAAGATTTTATTTGGGTTTTTGCATTAAGTGCAGCCCTGCACTGTAGCTATAGCCTATCTATTTGACCTAGCAAACCTTGTGCTGATGTTCTGCTCTGTGTTGTATTAACTAAGCCAATGAATACATCATCACCACCACGGCACAGATACAGATATCTCTGGCCTTTAGATTTTGGAATTTCAGATTTCATTGTATGGCCCTTTACATTGCATATTGCATTGTACTGCATTTGAAAATTGTTTTGCCGGACTGTGTATTGTGTGGAGGAGATATTTATTGTGGTAGTATGGGAGATGGGAGATACAGACGGAGATAGGATGATGGGCTGCATAAAGGAGAAATTCTTTTCTTGCCTCTTTCTTGAGATGATACGGAGATAATTGGAGTCTCTAAAAAACTTCTACCCATCCAAGAAACAGTCAGAGAGACTTGCTTTGAAAATCTGTAAAATGCTTAGCAAAATAAAATTATTAAATTATATTATATTCTCTGATGATGAGGATGATGATGATGGTAATTCTTTTTTGTGTGTGTGTGTCTGTCTGTCTGTTCGTGGGGTAATAACGGACAACGACAAGTCAGTAAGATTCATGACCATTATTGTTTTCTTACTTGCTTATTGTTTAATTGTTTCAGAATGAGTAATTGTGTATAAATATTAGCCTGGCTTCTTAGTTGTTTTTTAAATGCTCAATTTCCTTGGCTAGTTGACCAGCAGGGCAGTGCAGTGCAGTGTGCAGATTCAGATGCAGTTTCAGTTTGTCAGTTACCCCCACAACTGGCCAGTGTTCCCTCGTTAAGTCAGTAATACATTTTTTGAGATGAAAAAGCAGGTTTTACAATAATTGTTGTGTATATGAGGAGAAAAATTATCTGGGATTGTGGGCAAATGAATGAATATTTGTAGGTAGACAGACACCTTCTTCTTCTTCTTCTTCTTCGTGATTTTGTATACCGAGATGTAGTTAATAAGTTTGAGATTTGAGGTTGTTTTCCCTGATGTTGATAAGGTTGAAAGGGTAGTGGCTGTGGATATATATGTACGACAATTTGTGGAGGCACCTGTCATGGGAATGTGTGTGGATAGTCCATTATTGAATTGATATGAGATGTTGATGTATTGAATATATTTTTTATTCTTCCTTTACTAGGCCATGAAAATATTAATTTTCACCGAATCATCATTTCATTTTTGTAGTACAAACTACAAAATATATCAAGTAGTAGACCCAGCAAAAGTGAAGACATTAACTTACCTAGAGAGGTATACATATACATACTCGCTTGACTCGATTAGACATTTTAGATGATCTGTATGTACCTAGGTATGTATGTATGTCTGTATGTACATACAGCTGCGTGGGTCTCAAGTCTGAGGGAATTAAGCGACACCCAAAGAAAATTTAAACTTTTTTTTTTCTTCTTTCGTTACCCTACTTTAGAAAACATACAACACAACCACTCTTTAATTTAACAACAACAAAACAACTTGGTCATTTATTTCTCCTTAAATGGTAAATATTCCATTCAATTGTAATTATTATTCTGAGTAACTAGGATTCTGTTGGTTTTTCCAAGAGTCGCGAAGAGTTGTTACGGAGTCAAATGCAATTCTCATGCTAATTCTAAGGCTAAAAAAAATTTAATTACAAGGATATATCATCAGTGAGGGAAATTGATGATATCTATTTTATATTTATTGATATAATGCTCGAGAGCGTCCTGCAATTAAATTAAAGGAATTAATTTGAGGAGTGGCCCAGTCTGCCCTGTCTGCTCAACTGCTAGAGCAAAAGCAATAAGGGTCGATTGCTAATTCCCGATTACGACAAGTAATTCTGTCTGTGTGTTGAAAGTAGCAAGGAGCCCATGCGTGTTGTTATAGTAATTTATTAGCTAAATTTGAGCTAAAAATCTAATGCCAAAAGCAGTCCAGCAATCCATCCAGATACGATGAGCACTGCCTATTTACGAACACCTACCTTTTAGATCGGAAAATAAATTTAACTTTACATCTGAAATACATATACCTACTTTAAAATTATGGGTTACGCACACGCAAGTAAATGTGACTCTCACTGTACGAGCCACATCATTTATATGATGACATTATTATAGTCTGATCTGATCTTAATCCCACTAACCTCGTGTCTGTTTCGATTTCTGTGGGAGAAGAAGAGAAGCACTGCCCTGCACTGCACTGGCACTCTGGGTATGGGGCTCCATGCATGTGGAATTAAATGGGAGTAGGAAATGAAGATTAATGTCGGGTCAAAAATCCACTAATGGAAAACTCTGAATATTATTCATTGTTGAGGGTTTGATGGTGTGTTGAGAGAGAGAGAAAAGAACTCAGTTGCGTGTCTTAGGATGGACGATTATGGGGAAAACTTTGATACTTTAGTAAGTACGTACTAGCGGACATGTAGAGTGCAATATACTTATTTGGCACATGCAAAAAAAAATGATTTAGTTTAGACCTCGGATGAATTATGAGATGATAGTGTGGAGTGATAAGAGTTACAAACATGGATATAATTTAGTTCTGTGTGAGTTTGGATTTGAATTTGAATTTGGGTGATCGTAGTACTTTGTAGTAGTAGATGATGTATGGAGAGATGTAGGTTGAACCATACTGATGATGGAGATGGGTCTCTTCAGTACATATGTATACATAATATATATCTCTGTCCGTCTGTCATGAAGTCAATAAAGCTTTCGACAAAAAAAGTCGACCTTTTCGATGTATTTGGAAGACCGCACGGAATGGTTTGATCTGTTTGCCTAAATTTATAAGTGTCATTCATTCATTTGAGAGCAGGAGATTGTACATGGTGGACGTTGGATTCATAATTTCAATGTGCTTTTAAAATTTCAAGTGTAATTAATCTCTGTAGTCTATAGTACAAACTATAGTCGTATTTAATGTAGCATGCCAAGGTATCTTCTACATTCATTTCGGGGGGCTCGGTATATACATACCTAAGTATAAATTGCAGGTGATTACAAGAGGTATACGTGGGTAGGTAGGGATGTGAAGCGATCTGAATAAAATGTACAAAGAATAGATTAAAGCTTTGTAATTTAGAGCAATATAGAATTAAAAAAAAATATGCTTGTTTTCATTGTCAACATGGGAGCCTGACAACGACATCACGATGATAATTGTAATAATAAATGATGGTGGGGATGGGATGCTGAATCTGATGCTGTTGATGATAATAACAGTTGGGGGACCATAAGAATGTAAAATTGTTAATTCATGGATGATGAAAAGCATGTAATTACCATGTGGCAGGATGACTTTTTTTTTTTTAATTCTAAACTTGTTTGTCTCATATATTTTTTTCTCATTTCTATGTAGATCATTGCAAATTTGGCTGCTGTCATTTTCCATGCGTTGGACTTTGGGCTGGCGGATGATGAGGAACGTCACCTGAGCTCGGACTTGGAGTCTCTTCTCGACGCCATGGCTTCTGCAGGTTAGTCACGTCACGTTGAATTGTCAAAAGATACTTCATAATGTAGTCAGTCTCACGTCTTCTCTTGAATCTTCTTCTTCTTCTTCTTGTGACTTTTCCTCTTCTTTTTTCGTCTCGTCCTTTTTATTGTAATTATAATTGTAATTGTTCTTGTCGTCTGGTCGTCTACATACATACATCTTGTAAGTTTCCATGGACGGACTTGCCCATCTATGTATAGCACTTAGCAGTGAGAGTATATTCACCTGCTGTAATGTACAGTTCAAATGACGGTAGCGGTAGGGTATGCATACCTCTACGTACCCTTACCCTTGTAATTAAAACACTGATTTTCGATGCTATTGACTCTCCTCTGGGTAATGTTAAAGTTGCCATGGTAATTACTGCAGCTAACTAGAAGTTAGAACCAAAAGAGAAATATACATACGTATGTAGACTCTCCTCATCAAAGGACGCCGCAATTGTACACAAACCTATAAACTCACGTGTGTCGTATACGAATATATTTAGCAAGTATATTTATTATGTAGTAATTACGTTTACTTTACGTCTACCAGTACCAGTCTCAAAAAATCGTTATAATCTAGCGGTGTGTGGTGTGGGGCGGTCGGTGGGCTAGTTGGATGAAGAATACACTCTCAAATTTCTAAATTGTTATTCCATTCTTCCCTAATCGTAATAATAATAATAATCTTGTCCCGACTTGTCGGGGAGCTTTAAATCTGAGAGCTATGTAAATAAAATAAAGTTAAAGTTAAAGACTAACATCCGCATCATTGACTCTCCGTCTAGTGATAGCTCTGCTCTATGACGGTGATGATCGTATAAGGATTTTTTGCCATTGTGCTGTGCGGCCAAAACCGTTCATGCTAATGATAATGATGTCGTTTGAGAGAGAGGGGGAAAAAGTGTTCTCTCTCTCTCTGCACTTAAAAAGGAACGTCAACAGTAAAGAACAATTATGACGAGTACCACTACTACTAACTGTGAGGGAAGAAGGGGGACTAAATAGTAAATAGTAAATAGTAAGGTAAATAGTGAGATACATTTACGAGGTCATTACGACAAATCTTTACACATATTTATCAGCCATTAGTGGATTATCATATTTCCAAAGGGAACCGAAGCCGTCCATGAATGTTGGTCGGTCCTTCCCACTCCGATATTATTACTTTTTTTTTTATATTATATTTTACTTGTGACGAGAGAGACCAAGACCCACCTCACCGCGTTTTGACTTAGACACGCCGCTTTTTCTCTCCTAGGCTATGCTAATATAGTAAGTAGACGGAACGTCTGTAAAAATATGAGATGAGATGAACTCCTCATGATTAGAATATTTTGTATTGTATTATTATTATTCAGCAGCCCCAGCTCTTCACGTACATGACCGAGACATTGCATTCGCATTGCATTGAAAGGAGAGCTCTCCATTACAGTTTGAGTACATTACGGCTCTAAACGCCTCTCTCCCATCTTCCTTTTCAATAGTATTTTATTTTGTCGTTGTCCACATAATGCAGTGTAATAAAATTATTTTGTACGTAATATGAAGCATGACTGATTAGCTACATAAAGAGTATTAAAAATATAATGATATCTCTATACGACTGAGCTGACTTGTGAGAGGTGCTCTGTACTGTATGTATTGTGTGGCACCGGAATCGGAATCGGTATTCTATGTCTATACACGTAGCCATGGTAATTTGTACGTATGTACATATAGGAATGATGTGGAAGGATTATTATGACTTGACTTACTACTTACTAGGCAGATGCAGATGGTACGTTATCTCTTTCATACAGCAATCATAGCACATCATCCTCATCATACGGTACGGGTAACAATGGCACTAGGGAGCACAGAAGAAACTTAAAATATATGATATTATTATCTTCCCAAATCTTGAGCAGTGTTTTTATATGTAGTACATACATACTGTGCTGATATAATTTTGCTGAATACAAAATTAGGCGTTGAGTTCAAAATTTCCCTTGATGACTCAAGTCAAGACTCACAGTCTACATAAAGGACGGGATGATTTTTTTTGTTGTTTCCTAAATGCACCGGTATGCATGGACAAGCGTGGAATGGCGGAAGAATAAAATGGAAATTAAGTTGGTTGGAAATTATGCTGTCGTGAGGTCTGATGGGGAATAATAGCAGCACCACGACGTAGTAGTAAAGCAGCCCCAGACTTGGCTTACTACTATTACGTACTGGCTACGCTATAAGTAGTAGTTGTAGTAGTTGCTGTTGTTGTAGGTGGTTATACTCGCTTTTTGATGGTCGGATTTGGGAGCCGGAGATACTCTTGAAGAGTTAGAGGAAGTAATTTTTTTTCCCATTTAGAATCCATTGAGTCAACGGACGTTTCTGTGTGCCTCAACTGACATGGCTATATAGTCTATCTTTCTGTAGCAGAATAATTATGTTGGGGACGCTTTTTTTCGGAGGAGGAGGAGGAGGGGGGGGGGGGCTCATAGGCTCTATAGATTCTACTAGCTGGGATGGGATGGGATCTGGGATGGGATGCTTAAAGGATACGGATGGAATGAAATAGAATGGGATTGTATCGAGAGAGTAGAATAGAATTAGATGCAGTTGCAATGGAACGTCTACTCGTACCGTGTTCACCACACAAAGTGCATTCGCCTCTTCTCGACAGTGTGTGTGTGTGTGTGTCGCCTTGTCGTAGTTGTTGTTGTTGACGCCGTCGTGGTTATCATCTGTCTTTTTGTTCATTTCAAAACTAATGGGCGAGATGACAAGAGCCAGAGCCCAAGTCAAGGTATAATGCCATGGCAAAGTCAAGTCAAGTCACAGCTCTGGGCTTTCAGCCCACGAACTGACTGACTGAGCCCAACGAAGCTAAACCAAACCAGCTATGTACTATGTATGTATGTACATATATTCTATAGGCAGAGCACCACCACCAACAGCTGACAATGAGTTGACTTGACTGCTGAGTTACTACTCGGTTCGTCTATAATGACTGTTATATGTCATGTGATTTGAATTTTTCGGTGGTGGTTTCATTATTTTATTGTAATATTATTATTGTAGTTCCCTAGACTCGGCTTTAGTATGCGAGGCCAGCACCTCACAGAGATGACGAGTGAGTCATACATACACACTCACAAATCCAGCCCCCTCATTCATCCTTCGAGGAAGGATTTAGTTATAGGAATGGCAATGCCAATGCATGTGGCATCCTGTGACGATGACGAGGTTACATAATGTACTTGTACCGTCAACACCTAAAACGTTATTTATGCTCCTAATAGTTTTCAAGAGAGACCGTACTTGCACTTGCATCGTCTTGTTTTTTTTTTGGGCTGAGTTACTAGTTGCTATTGACGGCGGAGGATGAACGAGGGGGGCTCGCCACTTGACTTTTGTCTTCCTTTTTTTTCTCTTCCATTAACTGCTTTTGGGTTTGGCGGAGCTGTGAAGTTTCGCTCGCTGACTCGTTGACTGTTGCAGAGCAGTTTTGATGCATTCGATGACAAGTGCTCTGTACGAGATCGTATGTATCTTACCTTCACAGTAGGTGCTGGGCTTTGGCTTTGGCTTTGGCTTTGGGTCTTGAGACTAAGTTCAAACTGGATGAGAGCGTACCAAAAAGCAGTGTCAGCGTAGGTCGTATGTATGTATAATTGACAATTCTAGCAAGACGATCTATTGTAGAGTTTTATTGTGTAGAGTTTGGAGGAAGCGCTTTGCTCTTTAGGCCAGTGAATTACCAAAAACAAAAATTTTAATGTACGTATGAGGATGAGACATTAGAGGATAATTATTATTATTTTGTGGAATAAGGACGCCAGGATTTGGATGCTTTCGACATGCAGCAGGGATCGCATCGCATCGTTAGCGTTCACAATTTTTATTTTTTTTATATTTTTTATTATCATCCTGCTGCTGGTGTCCGATTTCGTCGTTGCTGCAGTAGCAATGCTCAGAAGTAGCAGTCGTTAGCAGTCATAATAATTTCACGGCGCGGTCTCCGTTCCGAATTTACTGCATAGGTAATAATATGAGACGAGGACATTGTATGTATGTATATAGCAGTTTTGTAAAGCAGCCAAAGCATGTGACAGTGCATAGGGAATAAGGATGCGGATGTCCACTTGGACATAGGTATACCTATACACATTAAAAAGCCTTCACACAAGAACATAGCAACATGGGTAATTTGCAGTTTCTAGTCTAGTTACTGTAATGAGAACCTCTCGGAAGATGAGAAAAAATTGTTCCAAGGGCAAGTTGAGGGAATGTATAGGTATAGAGGGACCTCTTCTTTCAGATATATGCGAAGGTGCAGTATTTTCCGTAGGTATTCCCTAGTCGCTAGTCCCTTTTTATTTATATATACATAAAATAGGCTTTTGCTATGTGGCCGTTACCGTGGGCTGAGGGAAAACCGTTGAGATTGCCCGAGTACTTTATAATAAGGATTGGAATTTTGTGGACGGAGTGGAGATGGACGTCGTTCCAAGTTGTGTGTGTAAAATAATGACGATGATCAGTTTTGTTGTAGTTTGCCGGTTCTGACTGGTCCTTGGGACTTGTAAAGTCTGCAAGTTAGTCTAAATGTAATAATAATAATGATAATAATAAGGCGTAGGGCTGCTAGGGGAATATGTGCGTAGAGATATAGTGTATACCTACCTACCTATACACATATATATTTAGAGGCTCATCATAGAGTCTACGTCCAAGAGGCAAAGACTTAAAGATGGAGAAGAGTGTCTTTAAATTGCGTGTATTGTATAGGAGCAATGAAAATAATCTCGTCAGCGAATTTCCTCAAGAAATCACCTGCTGCTAGATAAGCTGAAATGATTGTTATAATTTATCATGCCGCGCGAAATCTTTTGTTGCTTGCACGATCCGCGTTTGAAATAGCAATATGTATAGGTATGTAGAGGCTCTTATGGGAGATGGAGATGGGTAGGTGGCTGTAGGTGGATGGAGTGAACAGGTGGATATAGACTAGTTCAATAGAGAGAGAGAGAGATATTTTTCCCATCTTGGTTGGGGATGAGGATCCAACGTCCAAGGACCATTTAGAAGCAGACCGTACATTACAACAACAATTGATATTCTACATGGCTAGAAGGTATATATAAGTACGAGATGATGGGATGGAGAATACTCATAAATCGGCTCCATACATATGATATGTACGTACCTGTAGGAAAGTATTGTACTGGCCGCATTAAATTAAAGTGGAATTACCGCCATTGATTGCGGTTGTTAGTGTGATTGTTATTTCTTATTTCGTGTGTACTCTGACTGCGTGAACGGATAATAAAGTATTACTTATTAGTCAGGGAGCACATAGCCCATCTTTTGTACATGCATAGCACCGGGCCAGGCAGGTATATACCCATATCTATACCTCATATACCTGGGTAGCTTTTGATAGATCGATAGACCGATATTAACCAAGTTTCCTTCTCCCTGTCCCAGAGCCTTCATCTTGACTTAGCACAGACGGCAGACGGGAGTATTTGAGACGTAATACCTATACGTACTTTGCCTCTAACTGTAATAAGTCTTTTTATACAGACTTCCACGAGCACTCACTCACTCAGTACTGCTCTGCTCATTCATATAAAATCATAATGATATGGTAGAGAGATAGAAATGCTTGAAAAATGACGTTCGGAGCATTCTATAGGGTCTTCTTCGTCTCTATTATAGAGGAGTGGAAGGGGTGTATATCTATATCTGTGTGTATCTATATAATTCAGATGGGTAGGCACTTAAAGTGTGTGTGTGTGTGTGAGACAATGTGCATTTTTGTGAGACAAGTCGTTAGTTTTTCATTTTTTTTAAACTTGGCATTGCCATTGCATTGCATTGCTGTTGTTCCTATTATATGTAGCTTGGAGATGGGCTGAGCAATAATAAACTGGAAAGATTCCCTTCAAATTACCACATAGAGAAGCTTGACTATTGCATGCCTTGGCTCTTCGTTGTTGTTTTTTTTTGGTACTCTTCGAGACATTAAGACTCATCTTGAGCTTCATCGGTGAGTCTGATGTGTGTGTGTGTGTGTGTAGGAGCTACGTACCTAGGTTACGTTTGATTTCAATTTTCATTGGTTCCGTCAGCCCGTCAGCTTAGAGTGATGATGAGAGTGGAGACTGAAGATTTTACGAATCTTTTTGTCATTGTAAGCTGCAATTTACTACCAACTAGCCAACTACTCTACAAGTTTTTTTCTCCCATCACAGCTCACAGTCATCATTTCATTCCATTGCATTGCATTGCAGCACATTTAATTTGGATTGAACGGATATAATTATCCATAGCGGGGCTCTGTATTCCGTATCTCCACGAACAACAAAAAAGATACCTACAGATATGCATGGTCCATGGCTGGGATAGCCGTCGACGATGACGACTGACACTCTCTATCCGTTGTTGACAAAAAGTTCCAGTTTTTTCCGAGTTGGAATTGAAATCCGTCCGCCTCAAAGTGACTCAAAGTACCTACATGGATCTTGTGCAGGGTCCATCACTACTGCACTCATCTCTGTATGGCATGGCCTTCCTGCTGACGAATGACGACAGGAGTGACTCGGTGCATTCCTCAGCTTCATTCTATGGCTCCGGTCTCCACTATAGAATTAGAATTTAGAATTAGAATCTAGAGTTTCACGTGTGTGTGTGTGTGTGTCTAGTGTGAGAGCCGGAGGAAGCTAATAAGACTTTGGGCTGGTGAGAGCCACTGGACACATGGGTTCGTTAAATACACGACTGGCTGGCTATTCTCTGACCATGCACGAATCTTTTTTCGGCCTTTTGTTCTCCTCACTTTTCTTCTGTTCTTGTGGTGAATGTCGGCTCGTCTTCTCAATTCTGTTTGTTGGACTTGGACTTGGACAGGCTTGAGATGGAGGAGGAGGAGGAGGGAGCAGAAAAATAAAGAAAGAGAGAGAGAACTTGCTTCTGAATCTGAATGCCAAGACTGTGAGCCGAACAACGACAATAACAACAAGTAGTTGTAAACTGTAAAAGGCTCACAAATGAAACTCTTAAAGCTTTATTGTCTGGATGGACGATCGACTCTGCTGGACGATGATGCGATGTCGACTGCTCACTTGATATCTGATGATGAGATGCGGTCCGGTATACTGGGCTAGTGTAGCAGGAGCAAATAGAATTCCCCTATATAGATGAAAGACACACAATGTATTTTGTGTACCTATTTCAAGTATTTACTGCACAAAAAGTATGTATGTACCCCCGTGTGTTCGGAGGGACGGAAACCTGTGTAAATTATAAAAGTCCATTTCATCCTTGACATCCTTCCCTTGTCAGTCTGATGGCTATTAAATAATGCATCTTCATTTTTTTTCCCGCTCCTAAACTCTCCATGGTCTCCTCTTCCTTTCATCCAATGTTCCTTTTTTTCATCTTCCCGTTCACTTTGCAGTAGTAGTAGTAGTAGCAGCAGCATCAGTGAAGGGGAGAGAGACACTCACCTGTGTGTGTACTCTGAAAGAGCTAAGCTTGGGCGCTATAAGCTAATTGGCATCCGCATTGAATTGGGATTTTTGTCTCTTATAGATTTTAAGTCTTCCAGCTATGCCATAGGAAGGAAAAATTCTTTCAGTTCATTGCCTTTCTTTTGCTTCCGAAGACACTTTTACTAGCCACTAACGTTCCATCCGATGCTATACATAGGCAACTACGGTAGTACCTAGTAGTCATTCCTATACAGCTACATACTTATTATATTATCTCCTAAATTGACAAGGGAACTAGGGAACAGCAATAGCAAATGTCATCATAATCCATAATTTTATTATTATTATCTATCATTATACGGTTGGCTGCAAGAGATGAGATGAAAGAAGGGATGCAGTAATGAGAAGACGCTATAGCTCAAGATTCAAATCCAACAGGGTTTCAAGTTGAAAAGAACACTGGAAGAAAAAAAAAACCCGCTGCTTCCTGTATTACAAATACATACAATAGCTAAGGATAATTATTATTAATTTTTGGTCATTAATATATATTGGACCGTAGTACGTTTAATGCATGAATTGGCTACTTATTATCAAGCTATTCTGGTATAATTAGATAATTTTTATATAAGAAAGATTGTATTATTCATATTTAATACATCTAGTGTGCATGTGGAGATAGTGGAGATGATGGCAATTGGCAATGGCGACATGCATTGCATTGCATTGGCTAGACTAGGAAGGGGCTTTTGCGACCCTTTTTTTCTGTCATTATCACTGAATCCATCAATAGTAATTGTGTGCATTACGGACACCGCTATTTAATTTTCTTGTCAGCCTGATGAAGAGTTCTCCTAAATTAGTTCCCTCGACTGTCTCGTACCGGCACTGGTACTGGTATTGGTCTCTGTACTTACAATTATGTTTACTCAAAGATAAAGAAAAAAAATCAGTGTGGCACCTACTATATGTGTGCATATAGCTAACTCTACTATAGTGCTCTATAGTGACTCGCTGAGATGGTGATGGAAGTAATCTTCTCAGAAAAAAAAATAATATATTTCCTTCCTCGCATTATCTTTAGCTCGTATGTATATCGGATTGGGAGTTGCACTAGTATACTCGTGGTAGTTGGATTTCATAAGATTGCATTGCGTCGGTAGTTGAGGAGTGAATCGGCATGTCTGCCGATTGTCATCTTTGTTGGCTTGTCAGGATTGTTGGTGCCGGGGCTGGTGTGGCTGGTGCCCAGAAAAAAAATGTGAGGTAATGGAACTAAATTACAGTATATTAAGTGCATTATAATACACAAGTGGCTGTAATCATAATCACACTTAATCACAGGTAAATGGAGGGAAGGGAAAAGGAAATGAAATGAGTAATGACTCCACCACCACACCGCACCGCACCGGTAGTAGTATTTTGTAGGCATTTAATATTTTAATACAGTCTGGCTCTTATTCGAATGAGTTGTTCTCTTAAAGTAGTTCTGTCTGCTCCTCAGCTCGTCACTTTACAATTTACTTCTGCCTGATTCCTTCCCAGATTTCATAGACAGAGCCCTTGACATGTGTCTGTTTCATCTGAATAGAGACGGACTGCCAATGATATTAAATCTGTACGAGGGCTATTATTACATGAGCAAGACCACTAGCAGTGGCTACACGTATTATCAGTACAGACGTAAGGTTACAATAATTATTAAATAATCCCGATAGAATTATGATTTCATGCATACAATCAGTGTGCAGTCAGAAGTGGGCACAGCAGCCTCACGGATGGAGAACAATAGAATCAAATCACAGCGCAGTGCATGGCATGGAGAGATGAGCTCTTATTTATAGGAAATAAAATAGAGATATATATTTTCGGCCTACCCAAAGGTAGAGAGGGCTGCTGCTGCTGTCCTGTGTAAGTTGGAATGAGCTCCTAGAGTTATTCAAGATACGATAAGGAAGAGAATTTACAGCGTAGTGAGTTGATTGTTGATTTGACGGTGTGGCGGTATGTGGGGAAGTAGAAAGCTCTTTTGTAAATTCAACCGCCACCGGATTTACGGCATATTTTTCTTTTCATGTCCATTATTTATCCTTCGTTTCGCATCCTGATGCGAGGAGAGGGTTTGTCGTATTTATATTTACGCTCATCAAGTGGGTATAGGAACCGTTTTTTTAGAGGGGGTGTATTGCTGTAGCAATTAACAGTAGTACACTCGTTATATGTATACACATGGGTACAGACGTTCAGCATTTAGAATTTCGTTAGTGCCAAGGAGATTAAATCAAAAAATACGACTGTCTACTTTACTTTACTTTGTGCAGTGGCTGGACTTATAGCTTCGTGGTCATGTTGGAAGTTGGAAGCAGTGCCAGGGATGGAATTGGAATCAAGTGAAATGGAAATGGAAATGGTTGAGAGAAGTGATTGTTGTTGTGAGGAAAGGACAGGTAGAAGGTGCACAAACATACCTACGTACATATCTAAGGAAGAAGGAGAGCCAGAGGGATAGGCGTTATTACATTCGTGCCATTGCATATCCTGGAATGATTAATAGCCATTCTATTACGGGTATTAGTAGTGATAACATAGCCAGTTTTTTTCCCCTCCTATGAGAGACTTAATACATGCTATTATTATGACCGTGTGTGTGTGTGTGTGTAGAGTTAATAAAGTGACTGACTGCATGCTTTTTGCTTCTCCCTGGGTTTACGTTTGCTTTGGTTTAGTTAAACTATTCAATTTTTTTGTTACCAAGTTATGATGTGATGTGATTGCATTAACTATTGTTAGGCTCGGCTTGGGCTATATAGCTCTTCAAGTATCATTTCAAGTTGAAGGTAACACCATTAAGTATACTGTGGGACTGACTGACTGGCAGGGCAGCAAAGTATCTATCACTACAGCAGCAGCGGTTTGAAAGTTGAAACCGGACGGACAAAACAATTTTTGGACTCTTGTTAGTAGTTTGTTGTTCTTCTGGTGGTAGTAGTATTTTAGTAGGGAGACTAAAAGGGAGGCTGGCAGGCGGACACTGACGTGTCCATCCTTAAAAAATTACAATTATACGACGAAGACACGTATGATTTATAATAGTATGAAAAATATTTAGATTCGGTCGAAAAGAAAAATCTACATGGCACGCTTTTCCTCTTGTCCGAAGATAATTAATTTCTATTGTTGACTCTCGTATTTTTACTGGATGACACGTAGGCTGTAGAATTCCAAGCAAGGGAGAGATGCTTCGTAATTACGTTTAGAGTTGAGAAGATTTGTGCCTCCATGTACATATATGTAGGCAGAGTAAATACTTGTATATTTTAATCTCCTCTAAAACCTATATTATATGAGTGTGAGCAAATGAGCGTGTCTTTTTGTCATCCTTGTCGGCTTTTGTGGTTTCTTGAGGAAGACATGATCATATATACAAGTTATTCGAGGTGGTAAGTCCACGTACTCTGTACTATGGTCGACCCTACAAACTTACACACTCTTCCTTAAACCTCACAGCTACAGCCCAGACAGAATCTTAAGATGTAGCACCTACCTACCTACCTACCTACCTACCTACGCCCTTTGCAGCAATGTGCAGTGCAATAATGGCAATGCAATTGAAAA